>MU106667.1:18621-96519 GCA_012274485.2 Sinapis alba
AGACAAGTGAAGCTTGAGACTGAAGAATGGGAGAATTCTGCTAAAGAGTGTCAAGAGATTATACAGGATATGTGTGAGCAGAAGCTTGCACCGAATCTTCCTTATGTGAAGTCTCTGTTTCTCGGATGGTTCGAGCCTTTGCGAGACGCTATTCAAGCTGACCTTGATGGGTTTAAAGTTAAGAAAGGGAAGATTCCTTATGCGTCTTATATGGAGCAGTTGCCTGCTGATATGATGGCTGTTATCACTATGCATAAGATGATGGGGCTGTTGATGACTAACGCTGAAGGTGTTGGTGTTGTTAAGGTAGTGAATGCTGCTACTCAGATCGGGGAAGCTATTGAGCAGGAGGTGAGTGTTTTTTTTAATGGTTTACATGATATAAATGTGTTGTAGATTGGTTTAATGGTATGGTTGTTTTTCAGGCCAGGATCAACAACTTTATGAAGAAAGCTAAAAAGAAAAAGAATGCGACTCAGGATGATGAATCAGAAATTACTCGTTTGATGGCAGTATCATCTCTTCTCCGGCGTTTGAAGTCGCCGACCATATCCTCTGTTTGGTCTCTTACTTCTTCTTCTCATCACTCTTTCTCGACCCAATGTTTTGTTCGTCGAACGGCGTCACTCTCTGTTCCGACAGAACCTCCTTCTGTCCCGAAAAAGATCCCTTTCGCCGTCACAACTCATGGGGTCACCAGACAAGATCCTCACCGTTGGATGCATGATACAAAAGACACAGATTTCCTCGACTACCTCCACCGTGAGAACTCGTACGCTCAAGCTTTCATGTCTGACACAGAGTCCCTAAAGCTTGATTTGGTCTCCGAGATGAAAACCCGTATCCCCGCAGAGATTTCCACTCCTCCTGAGCAATGGGGACCATGGTTCGTCTCTCTCTCTCTATAACTCCTGCAACTTTTTTCCTGATTTGAGGCAAAAGGATTGAGCTTTAATGTCATTTGAGCACAGGTTATATAGGCAATACATACCCAAAGGAAAAGAGTATCCTCTTCTATGTAGGAGATTGGACAAGGCTGAAACAAACTGGCTCTCAGGTCTTTTCCGTAAAGTAGAAGAAGAAGAAGAAGTTGTTCTTGACTGGAATCAGATTGCACAACAGTTTGGTTAGTTTCTTCTTACCTACTCTTCCTTTGTATAGTGATGTATGTATTAATCACTTCTCTACTTACAGGTTATGTTCATGTTGGTGTTTGTCGTGTTTCACCTGATCATAACTATCTCGCCTACACGGTTGATCCTAAGGGCAACGAACGTTTCCTTCTCCACATTAAGGATCTTAGAAGCGGTTGTTTAGTTCCTAGGTTGGAAGTTGATGGAGTTGTCAGCTTGGCCTGGGCTTTAGATGGAATCAACTTGTTTTACACTGTTATAGATGAACATCAACGACCTCACAGGTTAACAAAAAAATACAGTGATTATTAGCTTTCTATGTTTTATGAAGTTTTGTTGAACTGAGACTTTGTTTTTTTACACAGGGTTGTTGTTACCAATGTTGAATCAGACGGGAGAGATGATACTGTAGTGTTCTCTGAAAGTGATCCCAGTTTCTGTGTAGATATCACGACCACAAAAGATGGCAAGTTTGTTACTATCAATTCGAACTCGAGAACTTCATCCGAGGAATAAAACCTGTTTTGAAAACTTTCATTTCATAAGTTTCTCTACCTTTCCTGGAGGCTCAAGTTGAGTTTATCCTTTTTCTTTCTTTCAGGTTTATATTGTAAATGCTGATAAGCCACTGGCTGGTGTGCGAAGAACTCGTGAGCGAGTCCCTGGCGTGCAGTGTTTCCTTGAACATCACAATGGATTCTTTTACATTCTTACAAATGCTCCCACAAATGCAACTAGTGTGTGGTCTGGTGAAGGGTATTATTTGACTAGGTGCTTAGTGGATGAAGTTGAATCATCCGAATGGCAGGTTTTGGTTGTTCATAACTATCATTTTCCTTAGCTTTTTTTGTCAAGATATCGAACACTACTACTGATTTTTCTTGTCAGACTGTTTTCTGTTCAGATGATGATGTCGTGATACAAGATATGGACATGTTCAATGACTACTTGGTGCTTTTTCTCAGTAAGAAAGGCTCACCTATGCTATGTTCCATTGATATGCCCATGAAAGCAAATACGAAGGTATCTTTAAGATTTGTTATTAACATACTCTTCGTTTTCATACACTGTTTAAGCTGTTTCTTCTCTATTTTTGTAGCATATGGAGGATCTTAATCCCTGGTACTTCCCTCTTCCAGCTGATTCATGCAGTGTTGCACCGGGCTCAAACCACAACTTTCAGAGCTCAGTTTACCGAGTGGTGCTTTCATCTCCTGTGGTATATATACTTACTTTAACAAATGGTTTCCTCTATTTGTCGTAGCTTTGATGCCATACAGATAGTTTCTTTGCATTTTAAATGTTTCCTTCTACTGTGATAGTTTCTCTGAGTAACTGTAACTGCAGATTCCTGACACTATCATAGACTATGACGTGTCAAGAAGATCATTCTCAATCGTCCATCAGGAGGGTAGAGTTACAGATGATCTTGATAGTAGTACGCCATGGTACTCGGCAGATCACTCTACAGACAACAGCGGTGAACGTAATGATAGAATCAGTGAGGGACAAAGTGGTCAGTCAGATTCTGGAATGCCTAAATGGGAGGAACTATCTGATGCCTATGTTTGTGAAAGGCAAGAAGTTACTTCTCATGATGGAGTTGAAGTCCCACTTACAATTCTATATTCCCGAGAAGCATGGAAGAAGAGTGAGTCCCCGGGGATATTGATAGGCTACGGTGCATATGGAGAAGCTCTGGACAAAAGCTGGTGTACAAATCGATTGAGCATGCTTGATCGTGGTTGGGTAATTGCCTTTGCTGATGTGAGGTCAGTTATTAAACCATATCATGTGATATTACGGTGTTAACTATTGAGAAGCTTTGGTTTTGTATTGAGAAGCTTTGGTTTCATGTCTGGCTTCAGGGGAGGAGGTGGTGGGGATTTTTCATGGCACAAATCCGGAACTGGATCGTTGAAACTAAACTCAGTTCAAGATTTCATCTACTGTGCGAATTATCTAATGGACAAGGGATATGTGCATAGACATCATCTTGCTGCTATAGGGTACAGCGCAGGAGCTCTTCTTCCAGCTGCAGCCATGAATATGCACCCAAGTCTATTTCAAGCTGCGGTTTTGAAGGTTAGAGCATTACAAATGCATTCAGCTGTTCCTTGTTCCATTGTGTCTCCATAGTTAGCAAAAGATTTAATGTGTACGTTCAATGGTGGCAGGTTCCTTTTGTAGACGTGTTAAACACATTATCAGATTCAAACTTACCTCTCACACTTTTGGACCATGAAGAGTTTGGTAACCCAAACATCCAAACCGACTTCCAATACATCCTTAGCTATTCTCCATATGATAACATACGCAGAGATGTTTGCTATCCTTCAATGCTTGTCACAGCTTCGTTTCATGACTCAAGGCAAGCTTTACACTATATATCCTTAAAGACACTTTATGCCTTAACATTCTTTTTATATAAACCTGAATTGGTGTTGAGTCAGGGTTGGAGTATGGGAAGGTGCTAAGTGGGTGGCTAAGATACGGGAGACTACGTGCCACGATTGCTCACGAGCTGTAATTCTGAAAACAAATATGAGCGGAGGCCATTTTGGTGAAGGTGGGCGCTATGCTCAATGTGTAGAGACTGCCTTTGATTATGCTTTTCTTATCAAAGTCATGGGTTATCACAAGAATAGATAACAGAACCATATCATCTTTGGTTTGTGGTTGAACTGATTTTGGTAGAAAGTCTTTCACGTAGTTGTAAAACAGTTTTAGAGATAAACAAGAACTTGAAACAGAATCTGATATTCCACAAGAGATGATATTTGATAATAGGTTACAATGATGAATGATATGCAGAAGATAATACAAACTCAAAACCATGAAAACGTACCCTACTAATCGTGATTTATATCTTAATGATAATAGGATGCCCCTAGAAGCCGAACAAATGTACACAAAAGAAGATATTATAATATTCCACAGCATTGGAGCCTAAGAGAGATGGTACAGTGTTTTCATCTGCTTATGAGAATGCTCAGACTCTCTCTCAACGCTTGGATTCCTTGATCGTGCAACGCCTTCAATATCAGATAATGGATTCTGCACATAAAAAAATGTACTATTAAGATCATGATATATACATAATATATGGTTCCTCTCACACTAAACACGAAAATGAGGACCTCATTCGGTGGATCTTTATGTGTTAGTTCTTGACTGGCTCTCTTCCCAAGGTCGATCTGCACAGAAAGTTTAGCATGCGAGAGATCAACGCCTGCGTTCTGGAGTGCTTGTGTTAATGAGCTCAATAACCTGTTCATACCAGAAGCAGTTTACACATTAAAATAAGTTAGCCAACACAATCAATTGCTTCGGAAAAAAAAGTAACGGTATTGAGGAAGAGTTAGAAAAATCACTCATGCGAGTAAACAGCAGAGATGCTAATGGTTCCAGCTTCAATAACCAGGTCGTTACTATTACTTGGCCTGCCCCATCACTTGTTGTAGGGCATTCATCATTGTTAGCTACCAATGGTTGTAACTCCTTGTCGTCTACTAACTCGTGTTGACTGTCGTCTATTGGTTTGTAAACTCCTCCTTGATCTGACTCGAGAGGGTTTTGCATTTCTGCAACAACTGCAGGTGCGGAAGAGGCTATAGTGTTTTCTTCAAACTTTCCAGGAAATGGTATAACTGGAACATTTACAGCTGCTGGATGGTTGGCTAAACTTTGAACTCGCCAGTGATTATTCCTCTGTTGCAAAACGTAAGATTCAGCTATAGAAGCAAGAAAGACTTTTATGTTGTCTTGTAATCAAGGAGAGAGATGGCAGGGAAATGCTTTACCCAAGGTGTCAACTTAGTTGGTTCCTGAGTCCATCTAGTATATGATCCTTCATACTTTTGCACCTTCTCTTGTAGATACTGGACGTAATCTATGACCTAGAATGGAATATATAAGTTGTCATCAGGCTACCAAGATAATTCTAAGCTCAGGATAATTAGCTTATCAAATAGTATACCTCTAAAAGGAAAGAAGCTGTATCTCTTTTCTGTTCACTGTTGGGAATGATTTCTCTCAGTATCTGAAACCTGACAAAATATACATGGATTCAGCATTCATGAGCAAATATGATTTTTGGAAAGAAAATCTTGGAAAATATGTAAGGGACTTGAACCATTGAACCACTCCACTTACCGCCAATTGGTTTTAAGTTGGAAACTCATAATAAACATGAATCTAACATGGTATTAGATCTTATATCCTAAATACCCTATACCCCTAATTAAAAATAACTCTTTTGACCGGGTACAAAAGTCGTACTTAACCCTAATAAGCTCGATTTTAACATGGTATCAAATCGGGTCCAAACCCTGACCCATTAATTCATCCTAGAAAGTGGCCCGATCATTCCATTAATTGATGGTCCAAAAAGGACCAATTTCTTCAAGATTTCTAGAAAATAAAGGATTGTTTTAGAGTGGTACGATGGATTTTTGAGGAAAGGTGTTAGAGAGAAAATCTTGAAAATATGCAAAAGACTTGAACCACTCCACTTACAACCAATTGTTTTAAACTTAACAATAATAAACATATCTTCTAAGTCCCATAAACTGATTACACTACAAGCTGACGTCAGAGCAAATTCTTAAAACACTGAATCCCTAAGTATTCCCTAAATCTCGAGCTCATAAGATCAAAAGCAACAAACCTTTCATTGATTTTGCTTCTTCTCCGCTGCTCCGTCACCGAATGCTTAGAGCGTATCGCACTAGCCTTATCATTCTCCTTTGCATCTGCTTTCAAATAATTCAAATACACACTTACAAATCAGATTCATCCACCATCTCGAATCAAATGCAAAATTGGATCGGAGAAAATTACCTCTGCTCGCTGCGGCGGAGTTACTGTTGATATTGGAAGAAGGACCTTCGCGTTTGGAGCTGAAGTCTTCTTCTCCTCCGTAATCGTCTTCCTCTTGATTTGATTTTCCGGTTCTCATCTTCTTCGTCGGAGTTTATTCTTCTACCCTCTTTCTTCTTTTTACTTTCTCGTCGACGAGTCTTTGTTTTTGGCTCAGCTTTGATTCTCTGCAGCGGAGACTCGTGAGCTCACCTCTATTTTTGGCCGCACGTTTGCTAATTACGACACGTGTACGATCTGATGTTTGATTCCCGGTTAGCCCCAGTTAGTGAACCGTAGATTTTGAGACACGTGGGCTTCACGTGATTAGAAGATTTTAACCAACCAGGACTGAGGATAAAGGCCGTCACGTGATGCACGTGATTTCTTGTGATATGTTAATACTTAATAGATATCTATCTTTTTTTTATTAAGGTAGAAGTAATATTTGGAGTGTTTAGAAACATGGATAAAAGTAAAAGAATATATATTTTTGTTGTTTGGAAACATAAATAATAATATATTAAAAAAAACTTAATTTGAATTATAGATTATTAGATTACTATAATCCAAAATATAATTAATATTTATTTTTAAATTTTGTATGATTGTTATTAATTTGTTAAAGAAAATTATTATAATTATTTTTAATTTTTTTTTAAATAAATAAAGAACAAAACATAATTTATTTATATAATATATATTTTATATTGTTACTTTCTCTTTTCGTATATTTTAAATGCATTCTCAATATTTTTTTAGTATATAATTTAATAAATACAATATAATTATATAAGTGATCTATTTCATGAGTTATTCTGAGTATTTAAGAATTATTTAATAATAAAAGTATACATATTTGTAAAATTCTTACAACAATTTACTGCTCATAACATTTTATAGACACCCATATTACACGACATAATGATAAAATACATAGTTTAAACAATAAACAAAAGTAGTAAATGTAGAATCGTTAAATTTTTGTTTTGTATACCCGTGCGGCTCTAGTTTGGTTTTACTGAAACAGTAACATATGATATGGTATTTTCAAATTTTGAAAACAATTTTGTTTTTTTGAACGAATAAGAAGTTCTAAATTCCAATGTCCTAAGATTTTATAAGACAAACCTCAAACCCATATAAATTATTTTTTTTGTAGAAGAATAGATTTTCCAAACGAAATCAACAAACTAATGTCGTTAATAATGATTTTATTGGTTAAATATAAATTCTGACACCTTTGTTATATGGCTTGTGTCCTGACTATCTCTAACTAAAAATATCCTTTTGGTGGTGGATGATCAAGAAACATTTGTTATAGGTGAAACCGTGAAAAACACGAGACTGTTGTGAAATAAACAAAAACGGTGAAAAGGCAACTTATATTTTAAAAGAGTAAATGCTAAAAGGTCAGAGCTAGACTGGAAATTTACAAAATTAATATGGGTTTGACCGACACTGGACAACACTGAGGGTATGCGTTTAATCAATTTGGGCTTTGCAAACCCCAAATCTAACAAAGCAAAAAAATAAATAAATTTATCAGAGCCAGGTTTCGATCCTGGGACCTGTGGGTTATGGGCCCACCACGCTTCCGCTGCGCCACTCTGATCTGTTTGTTAGTATCCCACTACTTTTATATTTAGTACAAGATGTTTCGCAACGGTGGGCTTTAAGCCCAAATAAATGCCAATAACGGATCTGATAACCGGGTCGGGTTAACAAAAAAGATCCATGGAAAAACCTGAGGGAGCAGCAGCCCAAGGTTTTATGAAGGGTTTATTTCGGCGGCTGTACTTCACGCTGCTCACGTCTCTCCAGATCTTCTCTTCTCTTCACCCAACTCTGCGTTTTACACTTCGATCTCTCTCTATGCTTGTATCCGTTTCCCTGGAAAGCCCAGTTGTATAATAACCGATTGTGATTAGAAAAATGTGGCGGAACATTTTAGGGAGAGCTACTTTGAGAAAGATCAAGTTTTTCTCCGATTCCACGTCCGGTAACAGAGTCCGTGGCATCCTTTTGTCGATTAATCTCGGTGGTGGCGTTCGAAACCGGTTAGCTACAAACCCAGTTAACGAATTGGTAAGAGGAACCTCTGTTCTTCGTAATCAACACTTCGCGTTCAGAGGCTTCGCTATAGCTGCGCAAACCATCGATTCAACTGACCCTGAAGATGAATCATCTTCCGGGTCCGACGAAGTCAACGAATTGATGACGGCAATGGAGAAAGAAACCGATAGAGTCCGTAAAAAGGCGAGACTTGCAGCGAAACAGCCGATGAAAGTAGTGGCGGGGATGGGAGCTCAGAAGTACTACTCGTTGAAGCAGAGACAAGTGAAGCTTGAGACTGAAGAATGGGAGAATTCTGCTAAAGAGTGTCAAGAGATTATACAGGATATGTGTGAGCAGAAGCTTGCACCGAATCTTCCTTATGTGAAGTCTCTGTTTCTCGGATGGTTCGAGCCTTTGCGAGACGCTATTCAAGCTGACCTTGATGGGTTTAAAGTTAAGAAAGGGAAGATTCCTTATGCGTCTTATATGGAGCAGTTGCCTGCTGATATGATGGCTGTTATCACTATGCATAAGATGATGGGGCTGTTGATGACTAACGCTGAAGGTGTTGGTGTTGTTAAGGTAGTGAATGCTGCTACTCAGATCGGGGAAGCTATTGAGCAGGAGGTGAGTGTTTTTTTTAATGGTTTACATGATATAAATGTGTTGTAGATTGGTTTAATGGTATGGTTGTTTTTCAGGCCAGGATCAACAACTTTATGAAGAAAGCTAAGAAGAAAAAGAATGCGACTCAGGATGATGAATCAGAAGCTGTAGATGCTTCAGGAAAGATTGAGACCAAAGAAACAGTGAAGCTGAAGAAACAAATTAATACACTGTTGAAAAAGCATAAGGTGAGGCAAGTGAGAGGAATAGTGAAGGCACATGACTCTTTCAAATCATGGGGTCAAGAGGCTCAAGTGAAGGTTTGTTTATTTACTTCCACACTTGTTCATTGCAGAACGCTTTACAGTAACTCCTGTGATCTAAATTTTGGCTCTCGCACTTGTAGGTTGGCGCACGTTTGATTCAGTTATTGATGGAAACTGCATATATACAACCTCCAGCCGAACAGTTTGATGATGGTCCACCTGAGATCCGGCCTGCTTTTAAGCAATCTTCCAGAACTGTCACAATAGAAAATAAGTAAGAGTCTTGTGATTCTGTTTATGCTCATTCACATGAATCTGTATATGCCTCTCCCACTCCTTGTCCCTACTGCTTATCTACATTGTATTGTATTCTTTCTCAGAAAATTAAGCAGGAAATATGGTTGCATCGAATGCGATCCTCTGATCCGAAAGGGCCTTGACAAATCAGTAAGCAAAATTGTGGACTATACTTTTGTTGTTCTTTAATCAGTCATATACCTTGGTGATGCTTGGTGTGAACAATCTTTTACCACGATACAATTAGGTATTGGTTTGGAGTATGAGACAATCTTTCTACGATTTTCTAATTATTTTCCTTTATTTAATCAGGCTAGACATATGGTCATTCCCTACTTGCCAATGCTAATACCTCCCCAGAACTGGACAGGGTATGATATGTTTTCGACAATAATTAGGACTTCTACTGTTTACTTCTGCTAGATCCTCTTGATCTACTTTTCTCCTTTTACGGGCATTCGTTTATGTGTAGCCGTCATGGTGTATCCTGAATTTTTTTCTCATAGAAGTAGGTTCCTAAAATTGCTAAGTAACAGACAGTATTTTGCAGGTATGATCAAGGGGCACACTTTTTCTTGCCGTCGTACATCATGAGAACACATGGAGCTAAACAACAACGTGTTGCTATAAAAAAAACTCCCAAGGCGCAACTGGAGCCAGTATTCAAGGTCTGAGTTCTTTTACCTGTATTACGAGTTAATGTTGCTTGAGCTTAACCATATATTGGATGCTTTAGAGTAGAGTTACGAGTTAGAGAATTATGAATATTATGTTGTATTAACTGATGAGTTCATTTGATTCCGTTTGTTTTGAACTAGGCGTTAGATACTCTTGGAAACACCAAATGGAGAATAAACAAAAAGGTGTTAAGTTTGGTGGACAGAATTTGGGCTAATGGAGGTCGCGTTGGTGGTCTGGTTGACCGTGATGACGTGAGATCTCTCTCTTTCCCCGCCTTCTTTTTCTGATCTTGCTCACTCTTCTCATAACATCTTCTTCAGAGAAGGAAGTAACCTTTGTTTCTACTCATTTTAATTTTTTTCTCACCTCTTTTTAAACTCCAAAAGGTACCCATTCCAGAGGAGCCCGACAGTGAAGACCAGGAAGAAATAAAGCAATGGAAATGGAAAATGAAGGAAGCAAATAAGGAAAACAGCGAGAGACATTCTCAAAGGTGTGATGTAGAGCTCAAACTCGAGGTAAGAAAAGACTCCTTGTTTGCTGCACTCTCCATTTTGCTGTCCTGATTTATGAGAACATCATTGTACTTTTATTTGACTGAGCAGGTAGCACGTAAAATGAAGGACGAGGAAGGTTTCTACTTCCCTCACAACGTTGACTTTCGTGGCCGAGCGTATCCCATGCATCCATATCTTAACCATCTGGGGTCTGATCTCTGCCGTGGCATTCTTGAGTTTTGTGAGGGAAAGCCTCTTGGGGAATCAGGATTACGGTGGCTGAAGATACATATAGCCAACTTATATGGTGGTGGTGTTGATAAGTTTGCTTATAAGGATCGGGTTGCATTTACCGAGAGTCACTTGGAAGATATATTTGACTCTTCTGATAGACCTCTTGAAGGAAAAAGATGGTGGCTTAACGCAGAGGATCCCTTTCAGTGTTTGGCTGCTTGCATGAACCTTTCAGAAGCTTTGAGAAGCCCTTTTCCTGAAGCAGCTATATCACATATCCCTATCCACCAGGTACTCGGTTAATTATAGCATAAGTAAACATATGTTGGTTTTTAATGATTTTTTCAAAACACTATACGTATTAAATCACAATGTTTTCCTGTGTAATGTATTTTTCAATCTGTGCGCAATCATTTTAGCATAACCATGCCTGAATGTGAATAACTTTAGTGACATTTAAGTGAAAATGAAATTACACAGATTCCTTTGTTGCTTTGAATTTATCATCATCTCGCTTTTTGTATATATAATCTTACTTTCTGTATTAATTGTTACTGCCAGGATGGTTCATGTAATGGTTTACAACATTATGCTGCTCTTGGGAGAGATCAGGTATGCCAATAGTTTTACAGTAACTAGCTTTTTAAAAATTTATATACATCCATCCTCACGTAGGAAAATATATTGTTCCTTAATGTTATCTGATTCATTTATTGGTTCTGATCATAGATTGGAGCAGCTGCTGTCAACCTATTTACAGGTGAAAAGCCGGCTGATGTTTATGCAGATATTGCTGCTAGGTATTTTTTCTATCTCTCTATTCTTTATCTCCCTGGCTACAGTGATGCTGTTATTTTATTTGGTTTAAATTTTAATCAGGGTTCTGAATATCATGCGGCAAGACGCAGAGGAAGATCCTGAAACATTTCCCAATGCCACATATGCCAAGCTCATGCTCGACCAGGTTTTTGACATCTCTTGCTTAAACTTGGCCACCTTCTCCCAAATATATTACCTGGCAATCAATTTTACTCTATTACTTGCGTGTGAACATACTTATCTGATACAGTACTCTAATATTGAAATTCCTTAGGTTGACAGGAAACTGGTAAAACAGACTGTCATGACATCAGTGTATGGTGTTACTTATAGTGGCGCACGTGACCAAATCAAGAAGAGGTTAAAAGAGCGTGGCGCCTTTGCGGACGATTCACAAAATTTTCATGCAGCTTGTTATGCAGCAAGAGTAAGGAAATGATAATTTGCGTGCAACTTTATGCTTTGTGTGGTTATGCATTATTAGACTGTGAATGATATTTTTTTTGGATTTTGGAACCAAGTGCTCACTTCTCCATTGGTTCTGTTTCTAGGTCACTTTGAAAGCACTGGAAGAGATGTTTGAAGCTGCTAGAGCCATCATGAGTTGGTTTGGTGAATGTGCAAAGGTCAGTGTTCTTATATCCCTGACGATATTGTTCACTTGACAAATTGGTTACAACAATGAGAGCTGTTTTCTGTGGTGGACAGATAATAGCTTCACAAAACAAAGCAGTTTGTTGGACGACTCCTCTTGGTCTTCCAGTTGTACAACCCTATCGGAAGGCTGAAAGGCACTTGGTAATTGCTCTTTTTAACTTTCTTTAATTAACGAAGAGCACTAAGATGATTGAGAGGCATCAATTTTTTGCAGGTTAAGACTACCCTTCAGGTGTTAACTCTACAACGAGAGACTGAAAAGGTAACCCAACCAATAAAATCTTATCCATCGAAGAGCCTGGGTTTAGCCTTCATGTTCTTATCTTAAATTTGACAAGTTGAATCAATTCACTCAACTTTCTGCACTATTCTTGGTTCAGGTCATGGCAAGGAAGCAGATGACAGCTTTTGCACCAAATTTTGTACATTCCCTTGATGGGTCTCACATGATGATGACAGCAGTCGCCTGCAACAAGGCGGGTTTGAGTTTTGCAGGTCAGCTCTAGCCTTTCCATATATGCATGTACTGATATAGATTTTTTTAACTCTTTATCTTCTTCTTACTCATAAGTCATAATAAGTATTTGTAATTTGTAGGGGTGCATGACTCATTCTGGACGCACGCATGTGATGTTGAACTTATGAACAATATACTCAGAGAGAAGTTTGTCGAGCTCTACGACAAGCCAATCTTAGAAAATGTAAAAGAGTCTCCGTTATTAAATCTTTCAAGGGCCTACAGTTTACCAATTTTTATAACTAAACTTGTGCTGGATGGTTTTCTCTGTGTATTGATAGTTGTTGGAGAGTTTCCAGAAGTCCTTCCCAGGCCTTACTTTTCCACCATTGCCAGAACGAGGCGACTTTGATCTGAGGGAGGTCATACGGTCGCCATACTTCTTCAATTAAGTTGCAGCAGCACATTCAGGTTACTTTTGCATAATGGAAGCTCCAATGCTCCATCTAACATTCAGGGCAGAGTAGGTGTGCCTCTTCATGCCAATATTGATCAAAGGGAAAAGATTATTTGCAATCAGCAAACGAGGAATGTTGATGGTTAACCTCAGTTCAGAGGTGCGCTTAGGAGGATTACTTGTAAATAACAGAAAAAGAGTGTTTCAAAGCTAGGCGTTGGATCGAGGGTAGAACCAATGGCGTGGCGTTCCAGATAGCTTTGTCAAAAGATTCAGTTTCAGCCCTAGTCTTTTACGGAGTTTAGTGTTGTAATAACTAAAAACATGTGCTAAATGAAAATCATTTAGGTGATCTTAGTGGACTCTCAATTTTTGATTGACTGTGTAAGTTGTCTTTTTTATATTTTACACATTATACTTATTCAAATTGTGGAATAAGCTGATATGACTGCAATAGTAATGAAGCACAGTAATACTGAAGAGTGGTTTATTTCGAAGTTATGATGTTATTTGGTATGCATTATGCATGTTTTATTAGGTACAAAGTAAATTGACCAATGATCAAGTTAATGTTTTCATTTCAGATTCTTGTAACCAAAAGGTACTGCGAATTCGGTGTGAGCTCTTTAGTGGCTTGATTAAAAACAACAAAAGAAAAAAGGAATGTTCTTGTACTTTGAGATGATGTACAAGAAACTGATACAGAGAAGTTATGGGTCTGGTCTTAGAGAGGGGGTTTTCATGTGGTATTCAGACCTACCAGGGTCTTTAAAGGCGTCAATGAATTCAATTTCTGTGTGCGAGGCTGTTTGCATATGTTGTTGCTTTGTTCAAGCCCGAGTGGCTCATCAAGAACTCTGGTCATAAAAGGCTCGGAGGCATCAGACGCCTCTAGGGTTAATTTGCTTCTGCTTCTGCTTCTTTTTTTTTTTTTTTTTTCGGAATTTGATCGTAGAGTGTATGTTTTGTTTTTAATGACTTCGAATGTATGTCAATTTACTCTAAAGAAACATACTTCTGGTATGGTCTGTGTTTAGTCTAAAATATTGCGTGATAGCAGAGGAGTTGAATTAGTGGCTTGCATATCAAGCAACGGTACTCTTGTAACTGTGGAAACATAATCAACTGTGAGATTATTTTACATTTTGTGGGTAATATTTATGAGTGCTTGGGAAGATTTAATAAAAACGAATATTCTCGCATTTCCCCCAGCCCAGTTCTATAATTAGTTCACAAGTGTTTAGCAATGAACCGTGATGAGATTAGTGATCAAGTCACAGATTTTGGTCGGATGGTCTTGTCCTAGTCTTAAAAACGTTGGCAAACTATGTCTGACTATTAAGACAGGATAAAAGAACACAAGAAGTAACTACTAAGACATCGTTTTTTAAAAGTTAAGTCGGGGTCCGAGGAAAGCTAGCAACATCAACATCTTAACAAACAACACACAAAAGAGAGAAACTGAAAGAAGAAAATGCTACGACATAAAACTCTCTCTCACAGAGCTTCATTTTGTTAGGGAATTTAAAATAACATCAAAAGAAAATAACACACTCGGACTCCACGGATAGTACTTACTTCTTCTTCTTTGCTTTGTCAGCTTCCTCCTCACCTCCTTCCTTCTCTCCACCGTCCTTCTCTCCACCGTCCTTCTCTCCACCGTCCTCCTCTCCGCCATCCTTCTCTCCACCTTCCTCATCGCCACCGTCTTCCTCATCATCATCTTCATCCTCGGAAGACCAGTCCGAGAGCTCATCTTGGTCTCCCCTAAATCCTTGGCGCCACATCTCCCTGTCCGTGCGCCTCTCCTCTCTAGTCCTGCCGTCCGGTGTAGGAGGGCGAACTGTGACCAGTGGCCGAGCACCAAAGCCTCTACCCTCAAGTTTCATTATCGCTCTCCTCATTCTATCTCCAAGAAGATTTTAAAACCTGTGTGTGTGTGTGTGTGTGTGTGTGTCTATGAAACTACCCTTTGTTAAGTAATACATCTCCCTTCTTATATAGACAAATGACACAATCGGTGGTGGCTACCATTGCCACAATCGGAAATGGTGTAAGACTCAAGTCAGAGCCTTTGAAAAACTCTAAAACTAGTAAGCTTTGTATTTCTTTTTCTGCTCTGCATTTATATGTTTTTACGTCTCTCTTAGCCAGACATGCATAATGTGTGTGTAGACCCGTACAATCTTCTAACGCTTCTGGTCTGGTAAATAAATTTATTCATATAAGTATTTTCAATGTAAGGATATACTATAATCAAGACAGCGATATTATGAGTAGCTAAAGATATGGCACTAAACAGGTGTTGGTTGACCTATTGGAATCTACCTTTTAGGCATTTTAATTTGTTTTTTTTTTATCCATTAAAAATCTCTCTCACACACACATATATATGATAGCAACTATCTCCTTATATTGTATGATTTATGTTTGATCACTAAAGTGCTTTAAAAAAAATGCAGAATAGAATAATAGAAGTCATGAAATAATATAAACTATAAATAAGAACTCATTGTAGTATTTACAATTTATTCAAGTACAAACAATTAATAATAGGTAATTAAATAAATATTAATTTAGCGTCACCTCTTTGATGCAGCTCGCTCTGCTAACAATTAGTTCCAAGCACAACGGATACTATTTCTACCAAACTGATCTTTTTAAATAAAAGATAAAATAAAATAACAAGTAACTATATGTTCTGATAGTGACACTATGAAAATGGGTGTTCGAAAAGGGATTATGTTTGACCAGAGAAAACGTGTTTTACTTGTCACATTTTTATTTTTGATTTTCTAATTTATGAACCAAACCGTAAATGTTTTCACTTATTAGATTATTAGAGCACTTTTAGTGAAAGTATCTATCCATTAAAATTCTAAAAAATGTATAAATATATGTATGTATATGTATATATTAATATTAATATTAATATTTAATAATTCTATAATTAAATATTAATATATAAATAACATATACATATACATTTTTATTTTTATTTTTAGAACTCCAAATGATAGATATTTTCAGGAGTGCTCTATACAAAATTTTTATACATTAAATAAGAATAAATAATCATAGAAGAAAAAAAAAGTAGGAGAGATACATAAATGAGAAGAAACGTCTCTCGGGAAAGGGTGATCATTCACTTATGATGTACTCTCTTTCAATTTGTTCTTTTTCACATTGGCTATTGTTTTTGTGTTTTAAAATTTAGTGATAAAATAATACTCCATCCGTTTCATATTAGTTGTCGTTCTAGGTTTATGCACACAAGTTAAGAAAACATTTAATTTTACATATTTTCAAAATAAAAACACTTTTACCAATACACCTAACCATATATCAACCAATAAAAAAATAGAGTAGAGAATATTACTAATAAATTTTGCATTGAAAACCAAAAACAACACTTATTTTGAAACAAAAATTCTACTCCAGAACGACAACTAATTTTAATTTGAACCGGAAAGAACATATATTAATATAA
This sequence comes from Sinapis alba, assembly GCA_012274485.2. Lineage (NCBI taxonomy): Eukaryota > Viridiplantae > Streptophyta > Magnoliopsida > Brassicales > Brassicaceae > Sinapis > Sinapis alba. The sequence goes on from MU106667.1 coordinate 35,134, forward strand.
AATATGTACCAGACGATTTTATGTATTTTCATCGCTAATGATGCTCTTAAACAAACCTGAGTTCCTGATCATAAACAAACCGAGACATTGAGCTGAATTCAAGACCACATTACTACAAAGGAAATCTCACCTTTTCCATTATTGAGTTTTAGTTAGTTAATATATTCCTTCTGTTTCATCATAATAAGTGTCATTTTAAGTTTTTGCACACGGATTAAGAAAACATTTAATTTTGCATATTTTATATATAAAAACATCATTTCCCATACACCTAACACTATTTCAACCAATAGAAAATTAAATTGGAAAATAAAATTCATAAATTTTGCATTGAAAATAGAAAACGACATTTTTTATGAAACAAAAATAAAACCTCAAAACGATGCTCTTTGCGAAACGGAAGGAGTATATTTTTTTGTACATAGGATGCAGTTTCCCTAATAAGTATTCTCCCAAAATTTCAAAAATTCATAGTAATAAATATCAATGACTAGTAGCGCGCCTATGATGAAGCTTCCTTAGCTTTAATGCAGTTGCCTCCGGACCTTTGGTCTAGGCGTAGTAGTGGCGTACTCTGGTGTATGCAATTAAGAACTGTACATAAAACCTATATGTACAAACATGTATTCTTGTGGTACTACCACATAAAACAAAGGACTATAACTTACACAAAATCAAAGACCGTTGTTACACCTGATATGCACTGTGACACTACCGTATGAATTAAGAATTACATATTTATATAAGAATATAAAAGATCTTCAATAGTTGAACCAGATGATCCGGTACTGACACTCATGCAATGCAGTTGCATACACAGAATAAGGACTCTACCAAAACATTTAATACCTTAATCTGTTTAGGATAACATTTCATTCCAAAACACTTCATTCCAAAAATATGTAATCCAGTTGCAGTGTATACTTGGATCTATTTTGTCTATAATTGTAAGTAATTCTGAAGATCTGTAAATAATATAAATTATAATAATATAATTATTTTAATTATATATTATTATTTTTATAAAAAAATATATTTATTATTAAAATTAGGAAAATTCTTTCAAATAGTTTCTTTTAAGTTTTTGTCAAAAATAGTTCTAAAAAAAAAGAAAATGACCAAAATAGTCATTTTTGTTTTGAAATTTTAAAAATTTATTTTTTATTTTTTTATTTAATTTGAAACTCTACCCATAAATCCCATCTCTTTAACTCTAAACTCTAAGTTTAAATTAGTTAACCCTAAGGATAAAACTGTTTATTTACCTATTTAATGAAACATTTTGGTCATTTTCTTCCTAGAGAGTTATTTTTGTGAAAATAAATAAAAAAGGCTTTCCTAGAAAATTTCTCTTAAAATTAAATAAATTTTTAAATATTTTAAATATTTTTACAACGGGGCAGAGGAAATCACCATTTAGCCACTATGACCACTCAAGGGGCATAGCTTAAAATTATAACTGCCGTAACACAACCAATTAATAGAGGTGTCAATGGAGTGGTCCGCCCATGGATTAGACCAGTCCAATTGAGTTTGGGTGGACTACGGACACAACCAATTAATAAATGGTCCAATTGAGTTACGGTAACACTCACATGTATATGACCTTATACGACTTGATTATCAACAAACCATTTGGATGATAATTCAATAGCTTAAACCGTGCAACCATTTGGATGACTTTAACCAATTCAGTATTCACTAGCTGGTGACATGGAATAGATGAATGTAGACCACATTGGCATGGAACTCTTTATGCAATTCTCAATAGATCTTACCTAGAAGACAGTAAATACAGGTGTAATAGGCCAGACCGCGTCAAAAACTACTCAAAAGTCGGAGTTGCCAAATATATGCTGAACATTTTGGTCGTTTGCGAAACAATGGAATCCTCTTGAATTCAATATCAGAAAGTTGAAAAATGGAATGCACAATATTAATATTAACTGAAATAAAGAGTGGTTAACCTTTCTTTGAAAAGCAATACTATTACTAGGATTAATAACAATGAGACCATATTCCGACAACCAGTGATGTTTCAAAACGATAACACAGAAGTCCTAATAAATAAGAAAGATGTTCAAAACACCAAATCAACCACATGGAAAAACAACCTAAATGCCTTCATCTAGCTCCTATGCTGAGCTGGGAGGAATCCAAAACATGCGACCTGGTCGTGGAGGAGAATCAGAGAGATAAGAGATGGTGCGAGTTGCGAGATCGTAGAAGCCAAAACCGGAACCATGGCCGCAAAAGTAAACCGAATTGGGGTTAAGACCAGGGTAGTCCTTGGCAGAAAGACAAAAAGATTCGTTGTCACCCAAGAAAATGCAGAGATCGCCAATATCATCAGTGTAAGGACCAAGACCTTGCTCTTCGTCTTGCCTAAAGACCATGATCTTGTGTGTCTTCTTGCAAAGGCCTTCCTTGTTGTTGTTGTAACGCGTGTCTCCCCATGGAGCAGCTTCACCTTTGTCTGTAAATCTTTCCACAAACCTGACAACAACATATGAGAGAACCTCTCAATCTCTTATTACCACAAGGCAAAATAGAGAATGGTGGAACTTGAGATTCTAGGGCTATAAGGCCGCTTATCTTATTTAAGAGACGTTTCTTACTTTTTTTAGTTAAAAGCTAAGAGACCGTTTCTTAAATCCCGCTAAGAGACCCGCCTTGAGAGACCCTCAATAAACATACTCTTATTGCATGGTTCTTAGGACGAGATTCTTAGCGTAATATAAGAATAGTCTTTAACTTTAAGTAAGAAAAAATTAAGAAACAGTTCTTAAATCTCTTATCTAAGAACAGTCTCTTAATTTTTTTAGTTAAAGTTAAGAGACAACTCTTATATTACGTTAAGAACCCCACTCTAAGAACCTTACAATAATCATGCCCTTAGGGATACTCCCTCCGTTTTTAATATAAGTAGTTTTATGATTGTGCACATATATTAAAAAATAATTAATTTATTATATTTTCTAAACAAAGCCTCATTAATTATTAGGCAAATCTCTCAAATAATTTTTTTAAGTTTTATCTCCAAAATAGCATTCAAAATAAAATAAAAAATGACCAAAATAGCTCTTTTTATTTTAATTTTTTTTTTTTTTTAATTTAAAATTCCACTTCCAAAATTTCACCCCTTAACTCTAAACCATAGGACTAGATTAGTTAACCCTAAGGATATAAATGTATATTTACCTATTTAATGAAACATTTTGGTCATTTTCTTCATTGAGATCTATTTTTGTAAAAATAAACTAAAAAATTATCTTAGAATTTTTTTTTAATTTAATTAATCACAATTCAACCAATGATAAAATAAACTGTATATTATTATTGGTTATATAATATTAACTGCTAATAAATTTTACATAAAAAATTAAAAATGTCATATTTGGAACAAAACAAATTCTCTAAAACAACTTATATTAAAAAATGGTTTAGGGATTTATACATATAATTAATTTTTTTAAAAAAATTAGGTAAGCTAATGGTTCAGTAGCCTATGCTCGATGAGTGGAAGATTGATAAGATTACCAACAAACGATGAAGGATTGGCCCGAAGATGACTCAACTAGTTGCTGTTGGATCTTGAAACGTGAGAGACACGTTTCTTTCTCCTGCTCTGGCATCTCGTCTAGAAAGCTAGAGAAGGGGAATCTCTTGTATCCACAAACCGGAGTTAGTAAACCGGGATTTGATGTTGGTGTGAAATCGGTTGGACCGGTGTAGTCAGGGTTACAATTGTTCACGTAAAATCTCTTGTCTCTCTCCGAGTAAATGATAGTAGAAGAATGAAAAGATGGGCAAGGCACGTCGACACGAGTCCACTCCGAGTCACCGAGTCGACAAAGGCTGACTCGAGAGCCGTAAAACTTGACGGCGACTACACAACAGTCAGGGGAGACAGAGATGTTGACAAGATGTTCGAACTTGTCTCTTGTTAAAGGAGGTAAAGTCGAAATGGTCTTCTTCTTGGAGAGGTTGGAGAGACGCATGGTGGAGTGTTTCTTGTTCATTGAAGCTAACCATCCTCTTGATGATCCTATCGTCTTAGATTCTTGGAGCTCCTTTGGTAGAGTCTTGTTTTCGAGCTTTACTTGCTTTTGCGTCTTGGGGTCGTAGAGGTTAAAGTTGACGAGTTTACCGCCGCATGGAGAGTCTCCGACGACGTCGCTGCCGAGGAGGAGGTAAGGTGTCGTCACCGTCGAGAAATTCGAGCGGCTTGGGAATGATGGTAGATTCTTGGAGACACGGCTGAAAAGCTGTGACATTGTTCAAGAACCCTAAGTTGCCTTTTTTGGAGAGAGGAGAATCAAAGGTTATGATATTAAAACCCTACTCACCAAACTCTGCTCTGTCTTTACTGCTCAAATTTATTGGAAATGCATGAAAATGTAAAGTTTCTTTTTTTGGTTAAGTGCAGAAAATGCAAAGTTTCTATATTCGGAAAAAGCCTCTGAAGAACAACCCCCTATATTTCTATGATGTTTCTAAATAGACCCCAAGTATGCTGAAGCTAACAAGTTTGGATTCCTATAGAGCTTTGATCAAAGCTTTCCATGACGAAACATTAGATTGAGCTTACATTATTTAGGGATATGAGAGAAACAAGAAGTGATTTGAAAGGGAGCTACTTAACACCAAATTGTACTCTCTTTCTTTTTTTTTTTTTTAAGTCTGCAATGACAACTTTGACTCGCTTATTGGTCAAACGTTTTCTGTAAAACAGAGTAAAAAAATTACGCTGCAGTTTGTCTTTTCTATAATTCTATCATTAACGAAACCGGCATATCAAGTACAGTTATAACTTCAAATAACTCATTCTTCATAGTTAGATGCAAACTTAGATCTGGCTGTAATGGAAAACATGAAGAGGCCAAAATGCTTTATTTTTATACTATTGGTTTATGAGGTGAGATATGTTACCAAACGACCAAAATGCTTAATGCTTGTATCTTTTGAGAACATCTTTGTTTATTATGAGTAGACTGTGACATGGTCTGGCTTTAATACATTTGTTCATTGTCTTCGAACTTAAGAGTTAATAAATAAGATCTTATGAGAATTACATAAAGGTTCTCCACTCTTTTCTTACCTCTGTAAGTTGTGTAAAACAAAGATTTAAGATAAGGAAGTTGATGTATCTATGATCTATCTATTAATGTTGAAAGGTTTTAATTTATCTAGAAGGTTTGATTGAGCAACCACGAGATTTTTTTTTTTAATATGCTAAGGTCAAAGATGTGAATATCTTATCCACAAGTGTCAAGCAAGAACCAACGACTATAGCATATATAATTCTGCACGACTCGAACAAATTGAAAAATATATTTGCACATCTTACCAATTCCAAAAGACTTCTTCTAACATTAAACAAACAAAACCCTTAAATAATGACAATGAAAAGTACCTACCAAATCCTTCTTTTTTAAACAAAGTACAATTATTACGAATTTGTCAAAAGAAAAAAAAAACTACAGAACTGGAACAGCAAGAGGTTGAGATCAATCTCTTTTCTCATCATCTTCACTTACCCGGGCGTGTGGTCCGACCAATCTGACGAAGTTAAGTGCAAGAAGAGCCAAAAAAAAAAGTCAACCAAATCCTGATACATATTTTTTTGGAGCGATTATGTTTGGTGCTTTATATGGACGACAAGGTAAGGCTTAAACAAAGGACTCTCTGATTTGACTACTTCAACTTCTTTACAGAGTCATGGAACCTGACTGTGTCCCCACTCCCCACTTCTTGCTAAAAAGTCGTCTCATCCATCATAATCAGCACAACAAATTTACCTTTAGTGGGTTCCAACTTCTCTGATGAAACAGAGGACAAGTGTTTTCTTGAAGTCGTTTGCTAGATCAAGTTGAAGTTGGGAGAGACTTGGTAAGCAGAGTGAGACAAGACCAGCCTTGAACAAATGGGATGTCGGTAAGAACTTTTTTTCAATCTTGTCTTGTTTCCTTTTGCACCCTCAAAATCATTTCTTCTCTTGAATCATCTCAAATTCTCAAACCAATCAAATCTCTCACCCTTTTCCTTGTTTGTACATACAATCTCAGACCCAAGAAGATATAGGTACAAATGATACGTTGATTGGCTCGTTGTTGGAGTCCATTTCCGAGGTGATCAGATCTTTGGAGTTCTTACAATCAGAAACAGGGAGTTTCCTTGAATGTGCATGCTACTTTTATCGAGTTTCAGTGGTGTTAATGGAGATACAGAGAGGAGAGAGTTCCGTCATCTGTCCAACGGATGTGGTTGAATCACTATCCGAGAGTATAGATGCAGCCAAGTATCTCGTCGAGATGTCTCAAGAAAGCAATGGACTAGAATCAACAAATGATCTGACAAGCATTGAGGCAGGCTTTCAAGGCGTTGTGAAGCAGATGGGTGAAACTTTGCAGTCCATACCTGAAGCAATAATCGACGAGGAAGAATATATAGGAGTGGTTGTCCAGTCTCTTTCAAATGAGATGCAGAATGCTAACATTGGAGATGGCAGTAAGAGTGAGATCTTACAGTATGTTCAGCAGAAGATTTCTGAAAGGCAGACACAGGAACTGGTGTCAGAGCAAATAGAGACTGATCTCTATCCTACTGATCCTGAACTTTCTTATGCAAGTTACATGAGTGAATCACAAAGCGAGATACTAGATATTCCAAGCCAGAGCACAACTGTTAGCAGCAGCCAAATAAAGTATGGAACTCAGAGTGAGTCACAATCACAAATAAGCGAGATACCAGATATCCCAAGCCAAAGCACATATGTTAGCAGCATCCAGAGAGAGTATGGAACCCAGAGTGAATCACAATCACAAATGAGCGAGATACAAGATATCCCAAGCCAGAGCACATATGTTAGCAGCATCCAGAGAAAGCAAGGAACTCAGAGTGACTCACAATCACAAATGAGCGAGATACCAGATATCTCAAGCCAGAGCACAAACGTTAGCAGCAGGCAGAGAAAGTATGGAACTCTTAGTGAATCTTTGTCAATGTTACCACAGGTGACACAGTTCATGGAGCCACCATACCAAGCATTCATCTGCCCTTTGACCAAAGAAATAATGGAAGATCCAGTCACCACAGAAACAGGAGTAACCTGCGAAAGACAAGCAGTAACAGAGTGGTTTGGAAAATTTGGAGACTCGGACGAGATTAGCTGTCCGGTTACAGGGCAAAAGTTGACAACCGGATTAAGTCCCAATCTTGTCTTGAAAACCATTATTGAGGAGTGGAAAGTACGAAATGAGGCAGCAAGAATCAAGGTGGCTCACGCAGCTTTATCCTTAGGCGGTTCTGAAAGCATGGTTATTGATGCATTAAGGGATCTGAACATGACCTGTGAAGGGAAAGAGTATAACAAGGTAAAAGTCCGTGAAGCTGGGATCATTCAGTTGCTTGACAGATACTTAACGTACAGAAGTAAAGATGTGAGGTATGAACTGCTACAATTGTTAAAGACACTGGCAGACGAAGACACTGATGAAGGAAAGGTTCGATCTCTTTCATTTCCCTATTATGCAAGAAAACTATCTTACATAACACGCACTGGTCAAATTTACACACTACTTGAAGTTGCATCTTAGACACAGCTAGTTCTTGTTTCAATATCTCAAAGTTATCTTACAGGAAATGATTGTGAATACGATGACTATGTCATGCGTAATCAAATTTTTGGTAAGCAGTCACCAGACTGTAAGACATGCAGCACTGGTCTTACTGCTTGAGCTTTCGAAATCTCAACATGCATGTGAGAAGATTGGGAATGCTACAGGGGCAATATTCATGTTAGTTACCTCAAAGTATAACGAAGAGTCGGATGCCTTTGCGTCTGAAACAGCAGACCAAATCTTAAGAAATCTAGAGAAGTTCCCTCACAATATCAAGCAGATGGCAGAGAGTGGGCTGTTGGAACCTCTTCTCATTCATCTAGCAGAAGGTAATTCTTAACTTATGAAACCATTGTGCTATACAAGTATAACCTGGAGTGAAATGATCAACAATTAATGATGTTGATTAATGTATCAGTTTACTTTGGCACTATATATTTGGACTTCATCTGAACATAAGGCATTCATGCAGGGATTGAAGAGATGCAGGTGGTAATGGCTGCATACCTTGTAGAAATTGATATTGGACATGAGAAGAAAATTAATGTAGCTGAGAAGGCTTCCCCTGCGCTCGTCAGGCTGGTGCAAAGTGAAAACATCGAGGCAAGAAGGGCCGCTTTCAAAGCTCTTGCTCATATTTCATTGTATCACCCCAACAAGCAAATACTGGTAGAAGTAGGCATCATCAAGATCATGGTTGAAGAGATTTTCACCAAGCGGATGTTCAGTGATCTGATGAACTCCAGGAACGAAGCTGCTACAATACTTGCAAACATACTGGAATCTGGGGTGGAACATGAGACCTTTGAGGTGAATACCACAGGCCACACGTTAGGCTCGGATTACTTTGTATACAGCATCATCCAAATGCTCAAGAACTCAAGCCCAGATGATCTAAACATTGATTTGATCAGGATTCTTCTATCCTTGTCTAAATCACCCAGAGCAATGGCAACTATTGTCTCAGTGATCAAAGAAACCGATGCAAGTTTTGCTATGATAGAACTCATCAACAATCCTCATGAAGAACTAGGGGTTGGAGCCTTAAAGCTTCTCATTGCACTTACACCCTTCATCGGTCATACGCTTTCCGAGAGACTATGTAAAACAAGAGGCCAGCCAGAGAATCTTATCCAGTGCCCAGCAGAAGCAAATCAGATAACAGAGAGACATGCTGTTTCAGCCAAGTTACTTGCTAAACTGCCTCACCAAAATCTGACTCTTAACCTAGCACTTGTCAACGAGAGTATAGTGTCTGAAATTTTGCATGCGATCCATCTGATTCAAAGAAGTGGAACACGAACAAGCAGGTATGCAACTGATTTTCTGGAAGGTCTTGTTGGCATCTTAGTGAGATTCACAACTACGCTGTATGAGTCTCAGATGATGTACCTAGCCAAAAACCATGATTTGACATCAGTGTTTGCTGATTTATTGATGAAAACATCAAGCGATGAAGTTCAAAGGTTATCAGCGACTGGATTAGAAAATCTATCATCTACAACTATGACTTTATCAAGGCCACCACAAGTTAGGAACACGAAATTCATGGGATCACTGAGTATGCCAAGGTCCTTCTCACTACGTTCATCCAAAAAGAAGCAAGTAGAAACCTGCGCAATCCACAGGGGGGTATGTTCTGCAAAAGCCACATTTTGCTTGGTTGAAGCAAATGCGGTCACAAAGCTTCTAGCATGTTTGCAGAGTGATAAGGCGGAGGTAGTGGAGTCAGCATTATCAGCTATATGCACGCTATTGGATGACAAGGTTGAAGTGGAGAAGAGTTTAAACATGCTGAGTGGAATGAATGCAGTAGAACTTATTATAAATGCAGTTAAAGAACACAAGAAAGAGTCTCTACTGCAAAAAGCATTTTGGATGATTGACAAGTTCTTAATTAGAGGTGGACAAAGGTACGCATTTGGCATATCACAAGACAGGATGCTGTCAGGTATGTTGGTTAGCGCCTTCCATCGTGGAGATGGTAACACAAGGCAGATGGCAGAAAACATCTTGAGGCGTTTGGACAAGATGCCAAGTTTCTCAGTCTATATGACAGAAAAAAGTGACATGTCAAACCCTGTAGGGCCGTGACTGTTATGATTTGTTCCTCTCTTTGTATTCACTGTGTAAAGATGTTTTCAGTTTGAATGTGATTTTTTACGTTATGGTCAGACACAAATAACAGATATTCTTTTCTTTTTTTTTTAACAGAGATTTTTAGTTTACAACCTCCTGACCTCTTTTCCCCTTTGTATGAATCCCCATAGCCTTGGGCCAGAGTCTCCGACGAAAGTAAGAAGAGGGTCAAAGTATGTCCAATTGTCAAACCAGAAAATTTTCCACACCAATGAGCATTTGAAAAAAAGGAAGAAATGCTAAGAAATTTTACCTTTAATCTCCATTGCCTTCAATATTGGATGCCTCAAGTGGACAAGCCAAAAGCTCTGTCACGTCAATTTCCACAGAAATTAATAGACTAAATACAAAATATCAGTTGTAGGCGAAGAAATAAAGTGATCGAAAATATTATAAACTGGCAAGCTTCTTAGGAAATTCAATTTGATTATCGGCTAAATCCAACATTAAATAGAAAAAATCTTTAACAAGCCCTTAACCACTACAGTAGTCACTACTACTTCATCTACAGTTTCTCTGGCAGCCAAAACGAATTCTCATATCGCCATGATAACCAATCCGGATAGGTCTTACCATCCATGTTCTCAACCTTTTTCAATCTCGTAGTTGAATTATATATGGATGCTCCTTGTTGGCCAATTCACCCAATTGGAGCTCAATGCAGTTAACTGATCAGATTATGAATCGTACTGACAAATATAAGCATGAATAAAATGAGAAGGGTCAGAAACCGAGAACATATGGAAGCTAAGTGAGGTAAGTCTTCAGGTAGGTGATGGAGCGGCTCCTTTTCCAAGTAATCAGACTTGCAGACAACTGAAAGCTCCCTACTCTGTTCTGATTTTGTCAGACTCGCAATGGAGAATCATCATGCTTGGCTCTATGTGTGAGAAAATTCCAAGATGAAAGCCCTACCAGAAGTCTCCGCATGAGCAAGTTCCATCTTTAAAACGGTGAAACCTAACAGCATCTCTAACAATTATCTCTCTACCAGTGACTCTGGAGATATGCTTAGTGGCAATGTGGCAATCCACACACACTCTAAGGTTTTTTCCTACTCTAATGGGTAGTCCTGAGGGTACAAATATTAACCCAAAGGCAATGGCGAGTCTTTCACTATGATAGTTAAGCATCTTTATTTTAACTGCTTCCTCGACATCATGCTGAACAAAACTAGTATCCGGTTTATAACCATCTTCTATGATTTTTTGATTCAGTTCCTCGAGCTTAGCATATATCTGATCTAAGTATGGACTTGACTCGTCATCCGCTGAGAAACTGTGCAATTTCCCTTTCCACTTGATCCAGCTCTGTCCAGGTTCTTTTCTCACTTTCTTCTCTCTCATCTCCCGCCTTAAATGTGCCACACAATCCCATTTCCCTTTTGAAGCATATATGCTTAATAATAAGGTATAGCCAGCAGGATGATGAGGATCTATTTCTATGAGTGATTCAGCTGCTCGTTTACCTATTTCTAAGTTACCTTTGTTTCTACATGCGCTGAGTAAAGTGATCCAACCAATCGCATCTGGGGGAGAAGGCATCCCATTTATGAAACTCATGGCTTCCTCTAACCTTCCAGATCGACTGAAGAGATCGATCATGCAAGAATAATGGCCATTACTCGGTACTATTCCATATTCATTTGTCATTAACTCAAAATATAGTTGTCCTTTCTCCACTAATCCTGCTCTACTACAAGCTGATATAACACCGGTCAATGTCACTCCATCAGGTTTTAGTCCATGTTGTACCATTCTGTCAAACAAATCAATAGCCTCGATGGCTCTTCCAAACTGGGCATACGCAGAAACCATTGCAGTCCAAGAGACTTCATCCCTGAAACTCATCTCGTTGAATAGCTTAGTAGAATCATCGATGTTCCCACATTTTCCATAGAGAGTAACCAGTGAATTTGAAACAATGACGTAATGTATAAGGCCAGACGTTACAGCTTTTCCATGAAACTGGGACCCTTCTTCTAAGCTAGATATGTTGGCACACGCACTAATCGCTTGTCCCAGAGTATAATGATCTGGTTCAATTCCACTTCTTTCCATTTCAACGAACATTTTAACAGCTTCTTCAGCACGACCGCTCTGGCCATAACCCACAACCATTGCAGTCCAAGACACAACATTCTTCTGCCTCATTCTATCAAAAACAGTCTTTGCGTAGTCTATACACTTACACTTGCAATACATGTCAACGAGAGCACTGCCTACGTATATGTTATCCTGAAAATTGGTCCTTATTACACAAGCATGAATCTTTTTTCCTTCGTTTATTGCTCCTAATCCCCCACAAGCAGGTAGTACACTCCCAAACGTAAACTGATCCATCGCCAAGCCTTCCATTTTCATATCTCTGAAAAACTCAATAGCCTCCTTCTCCAGTCCGTTTTGAGCAAGCCCTTTTATCATAGCTGTCCAAGAAACTGAATCTTTCTCCATTCCTTGAAACAACTTCTTAGCATCTTCGATCATTCCACTCGCTAGCAATCCTCCCATCAGGGAATTGTACATAACCGTGTTTCTATCCTCTAAACCGTAAAAGACCATCTTTGCATCAGAGATGAAACCAACTTTTGCATACATATCCATCAGTGCACTTCCAACTAAAAGATAAGACTCAAACCCACGTTTCACAACCTGCCCATGAACTTGCTTCCCCAAACCAACATGCCCATTGTCAGAACAAAGTTTCAGCATTGTCATCACACTAACCCTCGTCAAAAAATTACCAGACACATCTTTCATCATCGTGTTATAAGCCTTGACAGCTTCACCCACCAACCCACTCAAGGAATACCCGGAGATGAGTAAGTTCCAGGAGACACCATCACGATCTGGAAGCCTTTTGAAGATACGTTCCATCTCTGAGAGATGCCCAGATTGAGAATAGGCCATGAGGAGACTGTTCCAGGAGTAGAGGTTTGGTTGGGGAATTCCGTCGAACACTCGGCGAGCATAAGTTGAGTTTCTGATTTTCGCATAACCATGGACGATTTTGTTATGTAGAATTGTCTCAGGACAGGGAAGAGTTTTGATGATGTGTCCGTGGATCGTTTTCAAGTGGCGGCTTTGGTTTCTAGTTCCAAACTCAAGGCATTGCTTTATCTGAGCAGAGTAGTTGTTCGACGCCATTGTCTGTCTTGTTGGATGTTTTAAACTCGAGACAATCCAAAACTATTTCGCATTTATATTTTCTTGGTATAAAGAAAATTATTAAAAAAAAAAAAAAAGTAGTTTGGCTCAAATATCTTAACCATAATTTAACCCTCATTATGGTGAAACTTCGTTTCACTTTTGCATAATTTAGTTTCATATGAAACTAAATCTAAATGTTTGTATTGAAACTAAGAAGGTTATAATAACTTATATGAAACTGTTTTGAATTGTTGGTGTTCACAAATTATACTCGTTTTACCTAAATCTTAAATGCTTATTATTAGTAGTAGTATTCGTTAATACATCATTTATCATATAGTACACATAGTGAATTTTTTTAAAAAGATTACAAGAATGTAACATTCTATCTAACAAGAAGAAAATCTCATGGCTCAACCTTCATGTTTGAAGATGGAAGAGATGCCTCTGTAATAAAACAAAAACAAACAAGTTTAACTTCTTGGTGAAAAACAAGTAGAGAGGTTTCAGTTGTTGTTTTTTGTGGTCACCTGTTGCTGCTGCTGCTGCTGCTGCTTGAGAGTCAGGTGGGACATCACCAGCTCCATAGTTAATCTGTATCACATTTTGAAGATCACCTTCCCATCCATTTGCTTCCTATTATTACAAAAACAGAATCAGATTATGAGCTCATTCTTTAGATGACCCTTCATACATTACCTGTCGCTTATATCCACCATTTATGGGAGACAATGGAGAGCTAATGTTCCTTCCCATGCTTGAAAGGGTCTGTTGCATGAATCCATGAGGTAGAGGAGGATAAACCATTGGCATATTTGGGGGAAATGGTGTTGCAGATGAAGTACCAGCTCGTAGTTGAAGTGCCTGTGTGTTTATAGAGTTCGTATCATACGAAGAATCTTATGATGACTTTAAATGATATTAGAGAGTTTTAGTTATTAAGAGACTTCAAAAGATATCTTACATCTTTTGCAAGAAGACCTTCAAGGTTAAAGTCCATTTGTGGGTTCACAGTTGCAAGTTTCATCGATAAGAACTGTTCAGAATGAAAAACAGATTGATAAAAAGAAGCAAACACAAAAGAGGACATAGCTAAGAATGATGAAAAAACTCATACCTCAACTTGGCGTTGCAGAGATTGCACATAGTTTATGATTTCGTCAAGCATAACTGCCTTTCCAGTCACCTGAAAACTCAAAACACCAATTCAGTTTTTCTGCATTAGCTTTGCTTCACTTCTTACACATCAGCATGTATAAAAGACTCTACCTTGTTGCAGCCCGGTACAAGATCTTGAAGAAACTTCATCCTTTCACTGATCTTTTCTCTCCTCACCTAAAACCACAAACAAGTAATTATCAGATCATAATACCATAAGAGAATGCTATACAACTTCCAAGAGGGTTTAAGAAACTGTACTCTTTCTGCAAGACTGTGGCTGTTAGTAGCCTGGCCTCTACGTGCACGCACATGAATATATCCATCTTTAGGATCAGACGTTTGTTTGCCCTGTTGTTGTTTCCCACTGTTTGTTTTGTTTCCCTGTGAGTTTGGACTCTGCTCATCGTTCCTTTTTTTATCACCACCACCATTGTTGTCTGCTTCTTCTTCAGATTGCTGAGATCTGTGTGACTGATCTGCTTCAGAATTCTACACAACAAAAATATTTACCAAAAGGTTAAGCAGAAAAAAGAGAGAACCAAATCAAGAGAGTAAAACTTCAAATCTTCACCTGTCTATTTCTTTTTCTCTTCTTTGAGTCAAAGCCTTTAGAAGATGTTTCTCCACCTTTCTGACCATTACCACCACTAGACTGAGTATCCTCTGATACATTACCAGAACCAGGAACATTCTGTTTATTACCTTGTTCACTAGATCTAATAACATTAGTCTCTTTCATCACTGCAGATGCATCATTGTGAGCTACACCAACGTTCACTTCATTACTTGGACACTGCCCTTGAAGAAACAAACCAATCGACTCCGGATTCCCAAGTGGTTGCTGCTGATTCATCATATCACTAAAACTCCCACCGCTAAAGAGTGAAAACCTCGCTGCACGCTCTATGAAGCCTGAATCAGCCGGGAAATGAGCCATACTCGGAGGCAGGAAGCTACTAGCATTTGGCAAGAACATCCCATTGCCTTTAGGAGGCAACAAATTAGGCAGGTTCCAACCCATTTCAAGAGATCTATCGATATTGCCCCTAAAGGAAGTTGAAGAAGAAGAGGCGTTACCACCATGGAAACCACCATAACCCACAGCTTGAACATTTGTTGGATCATACCAAAGAGTCTGCCCAAAAGAATCCATCATCTGAGTTGGAGAACAAGAGGAGATCAGATTCTCTGTAGGATATGAATCAATAGGCGCAGAGACAGGATTAGAACCAGAGACTCTCCAATCTGCAGGCTGGTTATTAGCAGAATCATCATAGTTCACAGTAGTATCACCATTCCTCAACTCATCTTTCTCACTTACATCCATCTCTCCTAACAGCTCAGAAAACAGACACTAAACAAAAAACCCAACTCCAGGATCAAACTCAGACAACTACAAAACAAAAGAAGTTCCCACACAAACACATCCACTTTGGTCTTTAAAGATGCAAAATCCACCTGTAAGAACCAATTGATTCAATTAAAAGAAGAACAAAACAAAGATTCCTTAAAAAAGAATCTCAGAAGAGAAAGGAGAAGAATCCAGTCAACGGATCATGATTTGTTCCGTACGAAACCCCAGAAGCAAAAAAAAAAGAACACAGCTTTGACAAAACCCTAGACCAGATTTAAGCAGGTAATGAAGTTAAAAGAGAGAGAAGAAAGATACCCATTTTGCAGAATCTGTGCCACTTTCTGTTTCAAAGCTTCAAACTTTTCCCTCACCAAAGAAAGCTTTATTGAAATGGGTCCTTTGGTCAGATAACAAAACCCTTTTTCTCTGTTCTTCAGCTGCACAGAGAGAGAGAAAGATAGCAAATGAGTGGCTTTTTAGAAGAAAGGGGAAAGAGAGAAAGAAAAATAAAATCTAAAAAGGATGTGGATTTATATCCCACGCTTGCATAAAAATAAGAGCTTATTGATCATTTAACATTAACACCGCCATAGCCAAGCAGGCAAGCATTATAATTTGCAGGTTTTTCCTTAATTTTTTTGTGAAAGGTTTTAGTTTTAAAGATTAGTTAATTATTTTTTGTTAAATCTTACAGATTTAACACGTAATTATTCCAGTTAGAGCAATCGGCTGACAGTGACAACCTTCATTTTGGTGTTATCTTATTCTCCTTTTTTCCTAATAATATCCTCGAGAAAAAAAACTTTCTTTAGTTATTTTCTTGTTTTTATAATTAATGAACTAGGTTTGTCTGGTAAAATATTTCACAAAAATCCATCTAAAGCCTATTTTATAAATTTGTTAGTTTATATCATTTGCATAACATATTACATTGCATTTATTTATATAATCGTGGAAGTGAAGCTTATAATCTTTTCTAAATCCATTAGCTTTAAATAATAATATTATATATTTTACAATTTTCATATATATATTAACAAAAGAATAAATACATATTTTATTTATTAGTTTTTCTTCATTTTCACTAAATAATTTATGTTACAATAAAGTCTACCATTTATATATTGATTGTACAATAAATTACAATAATTAAAATGTAAAACATCAATTTAAAATCCAAAATATTAATTTAAAAATTAAAAAAAAATATTAAAAATATTAAAAATATTAATCAGGAATACAAAGAAACTAACCCCTTACACTACTGTTAACCATCATCACTTTGATCTATTACATTGAAATTTACCGACATAAGTAATCATTAATTCACTTGTATTACACATTTATTAATGAAAGTATATGACCATGTAACCCAATACTTTTATATTACTAATAATAATAAAAAATTGAAACTATATGACTAATATTATGAGCCTAATGTTTGACATACTTATTTTTTGTCAGTCATGTGCATGCTTCTATCAGCTAGTTTCAATGATGAATAAGTTCAAGTTTCAATATTCAAATGTTTATAATGTAAAATATATAGGTTAATCTCTCTATTGTCAAGTGTTTATATAATATATGGTATAATGCTTGCGAATAATCATAACAATTATTGGTTTCATGTTCAATGTTTGGGATTTTGTACCGAATCATAGGTAATTGTTAAACAAATGCCTTTTATTTTCATGCACGGCTTGTTGGAGATTTATTAAAATAAATATAAAGTTATTTTTATGTCTTTTGACCGCTTGCTTTCGCTAAAGAATATTGTTGCAGCTCAAGTCTAGTTGTAAACCGTACTGCTAATTTTTACTAAAAGATTTATAGCAATTATAATAACATATCGATAAGAAAAGAAAACATTTCAATATTTGACATTTTGTTAGATCTTTTACTGTTGCTTGGAATATTTTAATTAGATATTCGAGTTGTTACATTCTGTCAGCTTAGGCAACTTGGGACACTTTATTCAAATAAAAATGATTCGTACGTCTTGGTTAGTCAAATAATCTAATACGAGATCTTCGTGGTTGAGAGAGGTCTTTAAGTTACAGCTAGAATACTAAAAAACGTCGAATATGATTCTTATAATGAAAAAAAAAATTATTTGAATTTATTGTGGGTTATGTTTTTTACAAAATCAAGAAAATTGGTTACTTCCTCCGTTTCGAATTATTTGTCGTTCTAGACTTAATTTTTTGTCACAAATTAAGTGTCGTTCTCGCTTTTCAATGCAAAATTTATTAATAAGATTCTTCAATTTATTTTTCTATTGGTTGAAATATGGTTAAGTGTATAGGTAATTGTGTTTTTGTTTTGGAAATATACAAAATTATATGTTTTCTTAATATGTGTGCATAAACTCAGAACGACAAGTAATTCGAAACGGAGGGAGTATTTAAGTTTATAAAACTGGTTTTCCTCAAAAAAAAGTTTATAAAACTAGTAAACAATATTTACTTGCAAATATTTCCACTAAAATTTTTAATAGAGTTAAATATAAATTTACAGCTTCATTTTCTACTATTAGAGCATGATAACCCTAGAACTCCATTTAGGGTTTTAGTTTAGTTTTTCTTTTAAAAAAATAAAACGAACCAATTGCGGGTCGCCACGTGTCAGTGGGACCTGCAAACAGTGCAAGAAACTCTTAAGAGCCGGTTCTTATTTAAGAGTTTTAAGAATCGGTTCTTACACTATTCATGGGACCCATCCTCCTAAGAACCCCTCTAAGAATCCCCTTTAATCATGCTCTTAGTTTCATAAAAAATTTGTTGACAGTTATAAACTGTTTATATGAATGAATATTTTAAGTTGCATTTCTAGATTTATTATTAAAACATGTGAAATATATTATTTTTTTTGAAAGACTCGTTGAAAATTCTCATGATTTTACGTTAAAACTGAAATAAATTTAGTATTTAAAAACATTTATTATTTATATGATGATTTTCTACTGAAAAATGTATTTATAGTTTAGAGATTACATTAAAATTACGTCAAATAAATATTTTTTTCATTTTTCAAATTTAAGTAATTCAAAACAAATTTCAACATAGTTCAAGCTTTATGACACACGTTTGTACTATTTCATGTAGTACTTCGCGAACTGATATATAATATCTCTGAAAATTGCATTTTTAGTCTCTACTTTTTCGATTATGCATATGAACTCATTATTATTGACTGCATCTTTAATCTTCCCTATGAGTTACATCATGGTCAAAAACTAATTCAAATTTTTTCACTCTTTGAATTGAGGATCAAAGTCCATTTTGCTATCTCTATAGTGATTAGTTTTCCTAAACCATATATTAGTGAATCTTATCCCTCCTAGCTCACTGAATCAACTTGAAATAATTACGTCAAACATGTCTTTAAACTCCACGAAAATTAAATGTTAGACCATGAGTCCTCATTTCATATACTCATTCAATCTGATGATTCTTTCTCATTATCTTGAAATATTTTGGTCTAATATGTCCAACAACTCTAAAATGATGACAAACATGTATGAAAAATAATTGAGATACATTATTATTCTATAGATTTTTTATTGTAACCAATGATGTAGTAGTCCTTGTAACAATTGCAGTCTTTACTATTGTCTTTTCATCTGATGTAGCCCCTGCAAAAATCTTAGCTAATGGTTTCATAGCAGACATAGATACACTTTTTATTATTCCTCCAAACGCAAAAACACATTAAAAGTTTTGAAAATTCACTTTTTTTGTGTTTCACCAAGTTTAACAAGAGATTATCTTGTTTTTCTTTTCTCTACTTGTAGTTCCTTCTGTAGTGCTTCAATAAGTGCTTTAAGACGTCTATATTCTTTTACTAACATTATATTCTCTTTTTTAAGTTTCACCAACATTCTATACACTTGTTTGTAATTCTCCTTGAAATCATCCTCTAGTCCATCATATTTTTTCTCCTTGGATTCAAAATCTGATTCAAATGATGCACTTGCTTAATCTTTGTGTGCACCTTAGTAAGGATCTCTTTTTCTTTTGAATCTCATTGTGTTCAATTTATTTACACCTAAATCTTTTGAATCTACTTCTCTTGGCCATTGGACACTTCCTTTTTAAAGTGTTCATATCCTCTGCATTTATACATTACACTTTTTGTATTAACACATGATTCACCAACTTCTTGTTTTAGTTTACTCACACTAACTTTCTCAGTCTTTGTCACTGTATTACTTCTTGTAGTACTTGACGAAGCACATGAATCATCTTAATCATTTCATCTTTGTTTTTGTTTTTTTTTATTTGTTATTTCAGAAACTGTTATTTTCACTTTAGTATGATTGTCCACGCCATCAAGCTCCATTTCAAGAGTTTTTACCATACCTACAATTTTATGAAAGCTAATTTCATATATGTTAAGAGACACAAACATTGTTGCCTTGTAAGTTGTATATCTTCCTAGCAAACACTTTAAAAAAAATTCACAAGTTTTTTATTTGTGTAATCCTTGTCGAGAATACGAGCCTCTTTTGCTAGTGCACTGAGTTGAGAACTGAAATCTAACATAGATTCATGTTCTTCCATCTTTAAGTTCTCAAACTTTGATTTGAAGAAATTCATCTGTAACTCAACTTTTTCAGTTTCTTCAAAGTGTGTTAGTAGAATATCACACTCCTCCTTTACATCCTTGCATCCTTGAATAGATCGAGTTGCATCTTTTAACTAATGTAAAAATATAATATAAATCTTTTACATTATACCTTAACATATCTTTTTCATGCTTTGTTTATTTAATCAATGATTTGTTGACCACAACACCATTTCTACTATTTTGAAAACTTCATAGCCATCTTCAACTACTGCTCAAACATTTATATCAATATTTTGTAAGAATGTTTTCATCTTCACTTTTCAATGTCCATGTTGTTCAAAATCAAGCATAAATTCATGTGTATTATATCATTTATCTTGTCTTCAAGATTTCATTAGTGACTTCGGTGTTCTATTCTGATACTAATCGTAAGTGCAAAATGAGTGTGATATAAAGTAGTAGGAGTACTATATCAGGAAGTACTACAACAAATGAACACAAAGAATTTTTCAACAAAGAAATACTAGATATCTTCTAAGTAAACTTACAAGTTTTACTTAACCAGAAAATATTAATCTCATATGTCTCTATGATTTATCACATGATCTAAAAAAAATTTTCTTCTATAATACTTTATAGTTCACTGACCATACAAGTTATGAAACTTTTTTTGCTAAGAATATTTTTTCGTGTGAATTCAATACAAAACTCTCCTAACATAATTATACTAAAAAGATTTCGTGGTTTACCTTAACCAACTTCTCAAAAAAATAAATATTTATAAATCTTTCTTTTGTTAAAAGAAAACTTCATTTTTTTAATATCAAATTTATTCTTTCAGACAAACTTTCTTTTGCTTAATAAAACATATATTTGTCTTTAAATAAATATTTTTTAAAAGTTTAAATAGTTCAAACATGAACTCCAACATAGCTCAAGATTCATGATACATGCTTATATTATTTTATTTAGTACTTCACAAACTGATACATGCTATCTCTGAAAATTGCATCTTCATCGGTCAAAGAAGTGGCTGATATAACTTTGCATTGGCTCACATCCAAGGAAGAGATAAGAAAAGCTCGTCAAGTGTATTACCAATTATTTACAATGGTATGAACATTGATCAGTTTACCCATCAAAGCAACAAAATGGAATCCTCAGCTTTGTACCGGTCAACCATATATGTACAAAGGGTGATCATTACAAACCTTGAAAAGTGCATTGTTCGAGATTTGTCTTGGTTTATTTCTGGTTGATTATACTTAGTCTAGATTAACAACAACTCAATTTATGTTTGTGAAATAGTTATGTTTTATACTATGGTTGTTTACATTGAAAAGATTTTGTGAATACTTTGGGTAAGAAGTAAGAACTTAGTTTTTTTTCCAATTAATATGTTTATTATAAGTACGTGTAAGTTTAAGTTTCATTTGTTGACAGAAAAAACGTTTAGGTTTCAGTTACGTTTCGATGGTTTAGATGCAGGACCGGCTGTGTTAGGAGGCGGTGAGTGCACGTAATAAAAATTTTAAAGTGTTTATATTAACTTAAAATATATTTTATATATTTCTATAACTAGTTTATTACTCAAAATATCATATAGAAAATTTTTAGACATACTCCATATTGACTTTTGTTGTAAAATTACTTTTTCTATTAAAAGTCTTAAAAACTTGCCCAGGGATATTGATTATGATAAAAAATCTTCGACCTTCAATATAAATACAATAATTTAAGCCTACCAGTTCTATTTTACATATCCAAACTCCGCCGTATGAAATTGTTGATATGATAACGATTTTATTCAGTGCATTTAAACTACTGCTAATCCCTTAATGAGCTTCCGATCGATAAGGTTAAAGATCAAAGCGCACGAAAGTCTGTTCCCAAAAGCAAAACGCATTGTAACTTTCCTAACAGCATCTCCAATCCCAGTCTATTTTTCATTCTAAAATAGAGTTTAGAGTAAAAATGCTCTAATAGTGTTCTATTTCTCACTCTATAATATAGCGAAAAATAAGTTTACTCCAAATACAGACTAAGTTGTTATTTTTTGTTCATCACTCAATTTTTCACTCTAAAATAGAATATCATTAGAGCAAACTCTAATGCTATTATAAAATCACTATATTTTAGTATAAAAAATAAAATAAACCATTAGAGATTCTATTTTAGTCTAACAAGAATAATTTATGTTGTAGTTGAGAACAGTTTGGACTGATAACAATGTGATAAAAAAATTGTACAGTAACTAGAATAATCTTTTAATAATTTTTAACTTAAAGGTTCGACATTTTTGAATATGTTAACGTCGATGGATAAAACGAAATGGCACGACCAAGTTCGAGAACTGCAATTGTACAAAAGTTATAACTTAATAAAGAACTATGAAAACCAGCTAATTGGTAAGAGTTTTAAAGAAACGAGAATACATTATACTAGACAATAATTTCCAAAGTTGTTAAAATTGTTAATGTTGTTTTTTTGAGAAAAATGTTTAGTAGAAATGAATGTTTGAATACTGCTTTTGTTGGTTTCAAATGGATATTTAATTCTCAACAAAAATTTCTTTTTTAGCAATTCAGATTGTTGTTCTATATCAATACGAATAATTTATAGTTTTGTGTTAAAACGTTATAAAATGAAATTTAACAGTCTGATAGGTTTCACAAATAACTTAACGTATCATCAGTAACCCTCTGTTGTTACCTTTTAATTCCCTTTTAATATAACAACTTGGTGTATTTTACTAACTAGGTAAATGATTATTGAATTGTTTTTCCGTAACACAAATCCTTTTTATTTATAGGACTGGTGATTGAACAAGTGTAAACGTATTAACAACTAAGCTAAGATCAAATAAAATAAAATAAAGGAAGAGTAGATGGGCGGTCCGGTTAGCGCAGAGATCGAGGAGGTCATTATTAGTTGGCCTTGGGACTTGCAATTTTCCAAAGACCTAAAGAAACCTTATAATAATGGAATCTCCAGCCTACACCTTCACTTTATCATTTCTATTTTAAATTCTTTAGTCGTCGACAATACTTTAACCCTATGCAGAGCATTATTAACAGTCAATATTTTTTTTTCCGTTTGTATATTGCTGCTATTTTACCTACTTTATTTTTTAATTACGACAATAAAAGCCACATCAGAGCTCGAAATGATTTGAGTTGATCGAGTTAATTTTACGAACTAAACTCCACCCATCATCACCACATGTGTATTACTCCTTTTTTTTTTTTTTGAAAAAAGTATATTACTCTTTTCCATTTAAATTTACTTATATAATTATATATAACGTTGTTAACTTGATTAAACACGTAATATATTATTTTGGACTTTTTAAGCACATAAGAATAATTTAATTGAACATATATATATATTCAAAGCCGGGTCCGTATTAAAACCGAAACTCCCTTAAAACTACTAATCCACCATCACGTGGTTATTATGCAGTGAATAATACACACTGCTTTAAACTGAAAAACTAAAATAATAATTATATCAGTATGGTGTTTTACAAAGAAAAAACAATTATATTAGTATGTTTTTCACAAATACATACTCATTCAACAATATTATATGATTGGTAAAATACTTCGATTCACCAAATCACATGTGCAAATCAGTCATGTATTTAGCTTTCATTTCTAATCGAAGTTTTAGGAATATATACACAAATTAACAAACATTTTTATTTTATAAATAAAATATTATTAATTATCTATTTAATCAAAATTCAATCACTGATAAAACATACCATAAACTATAAAAATCATAAATATAAAAATAAATACTTGGATGCATCTTTTGCAGTTTGAAGTGAATACCTGATAGCAACATGTTTGGTAAAAAAATGCTCCGTACGGACGATTGTGACAATGTATAAACATGAAACCATTACCTATCCCTGCATAAAGGCAAAGGCTTAGGAGAATCTTGACTATCTCAAGACCACAATCATTTAACGTATTTCTCTTATTCATCTTTCATAGAAACGCATCAACACTTTACCATAAACTTTAATATAAATTAAGGGAGTTGATGGACAACATAAATCTAGATCTAAAAGCTTATAACACTCGTACATGTTTTTGATATCAGCCATTAACCCTAACAACAACTCGTAATCGTACATACTTTTTGTTTTTGCTGGAATCTGAGACAACCTTGACACGTGCTAATTAAATTGCTGATAGTTTTGTAAATCTTGTGTGCATAATAACTCTTCACCACAAAGTTTCTGTCCAAGGCACATTATATATATATCGTCATATACTTAACATGCACGACAATAAAGAAATATGCCGATCACATTAAGTAAACAATGAAACCAGCATGGTCTCTATACATTTTCCATTCATAGTCATGGTCACTCATGAGCAGTGGCGGAGGCTCATCTATATAATCACTTTGAAATTTACTCATTCCGTTCCCGAAAGTAAGATCTTTTAGAGTTTTCACGTTTATTAAAAATATAATAAATGTTTACATTTTAATTTATCATTTATGTTCTTACACACTTTTCAATAACTATCCACCAATAAAATTTAATCAATTCAAATATTCACAATTAATGTTTCTTAAAAATATACAAAATACTTTAAAATATAAAAAATCTATTTTTGTGGAACAAGAATAAAATCTAGAAAATCTTACTTTCAGGAACGGAGATAGTATATTTTATACTGAAGTTCAAAAAAATATATTATATTTTATGTTTTAATAACACTTGTAAGTTAGAAAAATAGACAAGGAGGCTTCACAATTGACAGGGGTCAAACCATTGGAAAGTAGATAAATTATCAATTGAAGTCACAAAACACAATTACATGCTTATGTTGAATCATTTCAGAATTGATGGGGTCACTGAGTCACTGACCCCCTCTGTTGCTTCATTGGCTCTGCCATTGATCATGAGCCCAATCACCATTTACTCGATCGCATCCCAAGTTCCCAACTATTTATCCCCACATTCGCGCGCAAGTCATAACTCTACACTACATGATACCTAGGCCTAATGATACCTATCATCACGTTTTAGAATTAATATCCAGTTTTATTACTCGTAAAATCTTGACCTAACCATCTCGATCAAAATCTGCCCTATTTTTCATGATAATTAGATACACATCGACAGTTTACTAAACCTAATACTCTATGATAAAACTGTCAAAGAGTTCATGTGTACAACATAGATATAAACCCGGCGTGCAATATCGTGCTTGATATTTTAGCACGATTTCTGATTTAAGACCATGATTAATCCCGGATTTTTAGGTGGAGTTCTTAGCGTAATTTAAAAACCGATTCTTAAATTACGCTAAGAATCCCACTTAAGAATCCGGGGTTAATCATGGTCTAAGTTACCTTTTGTTTTGCCAAAGGTTCTTTTATTTATTTTTTTAGTTTGGTTCCGTATAATTAAATTTTAATCATCTAATACAAATAACTCAAAACCGCAACTCAATTACGATCTAAGTTATTTTTGCGTATGTTTTTAACATTCACCACAACAGAACAAAGAGAGAAAAAGGTTAAAATGATGATTCCAATACTTAACATTTTATACCAAAAAAAAAATAAATGATTATTCCAATATATATCACCTAACCATTCACAACTAAACGTTGTCAAACATAGCTAGTCATAAAATGGAACTAGAGCGTTCTACATCACATGTGGCTGTCATAATCTTAATAAATTATAGCACACAGATGGCATTCTACCATAAATTGCTCTAATTTTGATATAATAAAATTAATTGTTCTAGTTAACAGAACTAAAATAATTGCATTGTAATAACTATCACTCTGTTTTATTTTAGTTGTCGTTTTAGGCTTGAACATACATATTAAAAAAAACATTTAATTTTACATATTTCCAAAATAAAAACACAACTACCAATACACCTAACCACATTTCAACCAATAGAAAAATAGATTAGAATAAAAAATCAATAAATTTTGCATTGAAACTATAAAACGACACTTATTTTGAAACGAAAATTTTACTCTACAACGACAATTAATTTGAAACGGAAGGAGTATTCATAAAAGAAATCATAATCTTAAGTGCGAATATATCATGTTATCTCAATATTAAAGAAGAAAATTATATGCTCAATAATCTTTTTCAAATATTCAAAAAAAAAAAAAACTGAAAATTTTACATTAAATTGTCTAAACTATAGTACTACTTATTACATATGTGAAGGTGTGTTACAGACATCACGAGGGAAAAGAGATTTTGTCATTTTTAGGCCTTTTGGCTGTAAATAAACCAATAAGAAGCAGACAAACCTTAAAGTTGTTTCTTCTCAATAATTCAAACGTCCACCACAAAAGTATAATGTTGTTTCTTCTAACGTGCGCACAACTCCAATCCCAAGTCTTTTAACTATCATGCGCGCGCTTTCGCTGACTTGTAAACAACCTGCGCATTTTAGCATTTTCATTCCGGGCTCTTTGAAACTCCCAAACTCGAGAGTACGTTGACGGACAAAGCTTCCCGATCGGTTTCTTCATCTACCCGAGTTCGCATAAAAAGCTCATCCGTACAGTCATCTCTTTTACCAGATCCTGTTTGACTTCCCAACTCCCTGTCTTGTCTGATCCAAGTAAGACCATTTTGGTTTCTTGTTCTTTTTTTTTCTTTTTGCTTGTTGGGTTTTGATCTTTCATTGTAAAGTTTGAATCTTTTGTGGTAGTAGATTAGTATACTAGTAGCAGGTGTTAAATGGATCTTTGTCTCTTACCGGAATTGTAGCCAGCATAATACTATCTGACAAGTCAATGTGTGATCAACTGAACTTACTTGTCAAGTTGACTTCTCCTTTTCTTGCATATGGTTTTGTCCAAAGCAGGCACTTTTGATCCAGGATACTTTTAATGTGTTTCTTTTATACATTTTTGAGTAGTACCTGGATAACATTTCAATTATGGGATTGAGCTTTGAAGTTTTGATTTTTTTTCAGGCCAAGGATGGAGGAAATCATTCAGGATGATCACTGTGAAGCTTTGTGTAGTATGAGTGAGGAGGAGCAGGTGATAGAAGAGATGTTGGGAACGCTAGAGATAGACTCGGCTTATATTAGTGAAAAGCTGCTGAACCTGCATGTTCTTCTTATGCACCTTTTGGCTTGGGATAATGACCTTGAAGGGATGGGGACACTTGATTCTTCTGCAGCATCTTTTGAAAAAGCTTTGACATTTGATCTGTTATGTGGTATATTGGAGTCTGAGTTAAAAGGGGTGGACGAGGTTTTGGATGAGCTTGAAGCACAAATTGTTGACACTTCTTATAAGTTATCTGCTTGCAAACAGGTAAACTATGACGTTATGGAAGGCAAATTGGCTGAATCTGCAGAATCATTGAAGCAGTCTAGGGGACAAGTCTCAGAGATCACTTTGCAGTTAGCTCAGCTTCGAAGAACACTTCATTACATAAGAAACGGAACAAGTAAGCATTTCTCATAACAATTCTTGTGTGGGGATTGGATCTCTTATCATTATAGACAATCATGTTGGCAGGTGAAAATGAAGAGTCAGTGGAGTATTCAGGAAACAATCAAGATTTAAGGCAGAAGTATGCGCTGAGACCATCGGATTTGAGGCACAAAAACGCTCTGAGGATGCTGGAGAAGTCATTGTCAAGAGAGCTAGAGCTTGAGAAGAAGTTGATGGAGTTTCAGCAGAATGAAGAACAGCTGAAACTCAAGCTACACTACACAGAAGAGGTATCTTCTAGGATGGAAGAAGCATCAGAGTTTATATGGGGACGGTTCCTAGAAGCTGAAAATTCCTCAGAGGTGTTTATGGGTATCTCAAAGGAGCTTGTTGGTCGTCTTCAGATTATCCACTTTAGTCAGAATGGGTCAGCCCAACGAGAAGCCGAACTCAAGGCTAAGCTTGAAGATTGCACTGTACAGCTCCAAGCCAAAGATCTTCTTGTGAAAAAGCTTGAGGGAACAATTGCAGAAAATCAAGAGATAGTTTCAGAAGTACTTACTTTGAGGGAACATGTGAAGTCAGCTGAACAAAAACTGAAAGATACCGAGCTTGAACTGAAGAGTGTCAATGCCTCTAAACAAGAGATTCTGGTACATCTTGCTGAAATGGAAAATGCGAATGAGTCAGTCAAAGAGAACCTCTTCGAGGCTGAAAGCAGAGCTGAGAGTGGAGAAACCAAGATTAAAGAGCTAAATGCTGCAAATCTTGAACTTACTGAGGAACTAAGTTTTCTCAAAGATGCTGATGATAAGAAGACAAAGAAGGTGAACTCTCTGGAGAAGCAACTCAGAGAATTAGAATTTCAACTACAAAACTCCAAGGTATCATCTGAAGCAAGTCAAGAACAGCAGAACATGTTGTACTCAGCAATATGGGACATGGAGACCCTAATCGAAGATCTCAAGTCCAAAGCCTCTAAAGCAGAGAGTAGAACAGAGACAGTTGAGGAGCAATGCATTGTTCTTTCTACAACCAACTCTGTACTTAACAAAGAAGTGACATCTCTGAGGCAAAGAGCCAAATCCTTGGAAGCATCATTGGATCTAGCTAAAGAAGAAAAAGAGAAGTATGCGCAAGAAATAGCTACGAGAAATAAGCTTTTGATGGATATGGTGATGCAGTTATCCAGTGAAAGGGAACGTATACAAGAACAGGTACGTTTCTCTATGTGCCTAATTTATTTTGCTTTGTCAAACAAAGTGGAAACAAAAGCCAACCATTAGTGTCTTTTTGCAGCTACATTCTTTGGCAAAGGAAAATGAAAAACTGAGAGTGAATCAATGCTCAGAGGGAAGTAAATACCAAAGAAATGGAACTTATGCTAGTGATAAAGAGCTGCCTTCTAGCACAGATGGTGACGGGGTAGAGGCATTTGCTGAAAGTCTGCAGGCAGGTATTTATTCTTAAAATCTCGCAAGACTGAAGCTTTGTTCCTTCATAACAATGATGGATAAAGCAAAATATAGATCATTGTCTCTATTGTACTAATTTTATGTGGTATGTTCTCTCTCTATGAACAGGAGGATGAGATAACAAGGGAAGAACAAGAAACTAATGTTGAACCAGAGGAACTTTCTGCATCTGAAAAGAGTAGTATGAACACAGAGATCAGAAGGGTAGCAAATTGAGATGCATACCAGTTTTTGCAGTAGCTTTTGTGCTGTTTCTTTCATTCTTTGCTTTGGCTTTTGCTAAAGGAAAAACAATTTCAATTTGAAAAAATTTCTTGTCTCTCTCCCTTGGCAATAATAGCATTGGCCCTTTGTACATTGTGTTGTAAATACTCTATTCTCTTGTATTTATTTTCAAACAATATATTATTTACATCTACAAAAACAGAATTATTCAACATTTTTTGTCAACAGATATCCAACTATAAAGTGATTTCCTAAAATTAAAAAAAGCACACAAGGTGGACTAATATGTAATCAAAATAGTATCTGACTTGATTAGGTAAAACATTTTTAAAAAATATTTGTTTCCGTTTAACTTTCTTCTATAAAATAAGACAGTAAGACTTCTTTATTCATCACACACAATCAACAACATAAACAAGAATCTTTTTTGAGATTACAATAAGCAATGGAGAAAACGTCTCTCAAACTTGTTTTCCTGTTCTCCCTCACAATCCTAGTCTTTTGTATGCTTCTTCCTCTAGAACTATGATCAGTTCTTCTTTGTTTTATATATCTATAATTTTTTTTTGCTTTGTTTTTTTTATCATCTAATTGAAATTTGTGGTGTGTATTTGTGAAGATTCGTCTTTAGGTGATGCAAGAGAGATGGCGAATGAAGAAGTGAATTGTCTAGGCGGCCAATGTCCTGATGGAAAGAAGAACTGTAACTGCTTGCCGCCGGTATCACCTGTAATGGACTCTTACGAGACTAATGCGTCTTGCCATAGAGATAATGAATGCATCAAGTACTGTCCTAAAGGTTGCAAGATTGTTAACTGTAATTTTGGAACCTGTTTCTGTGAATGTTAAGAGATAGAAAACCACATTATTTTCTGCTTTTGAGATGGAGAAGAAAACAAGAGATATGCAAGTACACATGTAATAATGTCTTGAAGTCAATTTATGATTCTTCTTGAAAAAAAATTCTGCAGCCAGTCTTAAATACAACTTGGATTTGAAATAGTTGAGTATTAAAGGCCTGAATGTGTTTCAAATATGTCTCCATGTTCCAAATATATATATTTTTTTTCATAATATTGTCTCCTTTCCAGTAAAATTTTAAGAACATGAAAGCTAGAGAAAAAAGATAAGAAAAGGTTCAGTTATCAGGTTCACAGAGTCCATTCTTCAAAGAATCATCTGATTTCAAAACTTATAACATGAAAATCATGAGGTTGGACTCTGGAAAATAGTGAGTTTAAAAAAAAAAATGTTTTGAAGATATTTTTTGAAACTGAGAGAAAAAATAGTACGGTGAATGATATTAAATAATCCAAAGTACACTGGAATCTAATAATATTTTTAATTAAAATCACTACTGAATGAGAAACATTGTAGTCTAGTTGTTAAGGGTTTAATGTTTTTTACACCATGTTTGGGGTTTAATTCTCAAATGATACATATTTTTCCAAATTATAGGATGCAAAACTTATCGGAATTCTGAGCGATTGAATGTAAAGTTGTTCATTGTGGTTGTATACTGTAGAAAGAGTATGTTCATTATAAGGAAAGCTACGTATTGAAATCATTGTCCGTGAAGTTGTTTATCAATATCGCATATTACTGTTCGTCATATGTAGGTTTGGACGTTTGGATACCCGATTGGCGTTCGGATCGGATTTTTTGAGTTTTCGGGTTTTCGGGTTTACGCTCATAGGTCCATACTAAAATTTTACTAGTACGGATCGGGTTCGGATAATAATATTTCGGGTTTGGTTCAAAATACATCCTAAAACCCATAAAAAGTAACCATATATCATATGGATTCGGCTTATATTGGTTCGGTTCGGATATAACCGAAGTAAAAAAACAAAATTTTGAAGCAAAACATAAAGAAAAATGTCTAAATTAAAGAAAAATTAATCTACCACACATAAAATTGATAAAATAACAATAAAATGTTAAATCAAACATGAAAACAAACATCATTTGTAAACAATATATATTGTCTTATAGAGAGTAGACTTGTTATTTCAATGAGCAAATTATAAAGTACTTATTTATAACTAATTGTGTACTTAAAGTATTTATTAAAATTCTAATATTTATTATTATATATCATACTACCACAAATAATGAATTTAATAATTAAAATACTTATATATTTTTTAAAATATTTATATTAACTATTAATTTCAGATTTTCCGGGTTATCCGTTCGGGTTCGGTTAGTAACACTTTGGGTTCAGATATTTTTTGTATCATCCTACAAGACCCGTTTGGGTATTTTTACATTTCGGGTCAGATAACGAGTCGGGTTTTTCAGTTCAAGTTCGGTTTGGATTTCAGATTCCGGATTTTATGCCGAGACCTAGTCATATGTAATAGAAATAGAGATTATATAATGACGTAATTAACAAATTGATTATTGTTTAAAATCACTACTACATCTAAATGTAAATTCCACCTAATCTTCTAATACATCCTCGTTGTGTTCTAAAGACAACTGTTAGATTATTTCCCTCTAGACCTTGATATTATAAATCAACTAAACTTGGTATGGCCTTTACAAGAAGATTTACTGCCGTTCTAAATTCCTTATATAAAAGAAGACGACCAGACTTTCTCTTTATCATTACTTGTACAATCAAAACAAATTAGAAAACATCCCAATATCACAATTAGCAATGGAGAAAACATCTCTCAAGATTGTCTTCTTGTTCTCCCTCACAGTCATAGCACTTTGTATGCTTCTTCTTTGTTTTATATAATTCTTTGGTTTGGCTTTGTATTAAATTTTGTTGTGTCTATGAGAAGGTTCGCATTTGGTTGATGCAAGAGAGATGGTGGAGGAAGAAGTGAATTGTCTTGGAGGTAGCTGCATGGCGCCGGTAGCAGATATAATAAAGCACACTGCAGTTTGCAAGGTGGATAACGACTGCAAAATTATCTGTCCTAAGGACTGCAGGTCTGATAGTCCTTGTGTCTGTGCGTGTAATGGAGGAAACTGTACATGTGAATGTGATGCGTGAGCACCATAGTTTCTTCTATATTAGACACAGAGGAGCAATAGAGTATTCAAATATATAAGATTGTTTAAAATAAATTTATTTTCCCCTTGAAAACACACACTTCTCTGCACTAATCATGATCAAAACAATCTCTCATGTTGCAAAATATGTTAATACATTTATCAGATTTCAGCAGCTTGCTTTATGTTTCTTTAAGTGTTAGAAAGAGCTTCTGCGATAGCTTTGTCTCTTGAAGAGTTTATATGTACTCTTGTTAAGAATTTTCTAAGAGCGTGGATCAAGCAAAGAGGGTGTGCTCCATCCATATGGATGGCATGACCAGCCTCTGCGATTTCAACATCAATATGGGAGTTATTAGTTAAGGAAAGCAAACATGTATAGATGACCGTTTCAATTGGAAATAATTCCATACTGATGTTTGGCGAGTAATTTCTCTGCAGCGTCCATTTAGTATAGTTTGAGTTGACATTGAACTCAATGCATTATTATCCTCAGTCTCTTAACCGAGGTTCTTAACTCATAATTTGATATATATATATTTTATACACTTTTCGGCTAAGAGACGACTCTTAAAGCATGATTAATGAGAGTGTCTTAGGAAGAATCTATTAGTGGATTTAAGAGACGGTCTTAAATATCTTATTTTCTAGATTTAAGGCTAAATTGCAAAATTCTCAAGAACTTGTTTCTAGATTCTTTTTAAAAATCTTTCATGTTAACTAGAGTTGTGCGATATTTATGTGCAAGAAATCATTGACTAATATTTTGATGTGAGGTTTTGAAATATTCCTCCAAAAATCTTCTTCTCCAATAAAACCATTTTGGAGCGGTACAGAATTCGCCGTCTAACTTTCAATACAATCAGAATGACGTTCGACAAAGGCATTGCCACCTTTAATAACTAGGTTCACATTGATAACTCCTACCACAGTGAACATGTAACCCACACCCTAATTCACATTTTTTGTAAACATGGTTATGATATTTGTTATAGGCTCTGTAAACAAATCCATGATAATTTTACCATTACTGTTATATTATCCGTTTTATGCCAGATCAACATAAATAAACTGTTTTTTGACTCATTCCCAAAGAAAATCTAAAAATAATTAAAGTATTGTGGATTTGGTATAAGAATCAAATAATGGATTTACGGTTCCGAGTAGATTATTTTCTGTTTAACTGGGTGATGATTGTTTAACTGGTTTTTGGATTTTAGTTTTTGGTTTTAGATTCATTATCAGCTTCTCAATATTTTGGGTCTCGTCTCTTTTTCCTGGGATGTTGATTTCCGTGTCTGTGCACATAGTCATAGTTTAGTGTGGTCTTGTATAACGTGAATAATTTTCTGGTATGGCTTTTGTTCTCTTTGAAAATTTCAAATAGTATAACAACATATGACAAAAAATAATTATTTTATTATTAGAAAACCTAGCTTTCGACTAATGGGTTCGACCGTCATCCAAATCATTTAAGATTAATGTTGACGAAAATTATTATTTAATTTTCGCTTACAGAAATAAAATGGACTAGTATCCTAGCTATATTTTCCAACTCAATTGTGGCAACAAGAATGGTTGTTTGCCATACATTGTAAAAGGTTAACTTGACTATTCAATAAGGTTATAATCGTTGCTATATTGAATTTTTCTGCTCCACATTATGACTGCCAACTCCCAACCAGATCGACTTTTTCTCCTCGAAGTTTCAAGGTTGACTGACTATTTATTTTGTTGATGTCTATAAATATGTATATTAAGTTTATAATTGTAACAATCTATAGATACTTGTAGATCAGAGACATAAGTAATCTCGACATTCTCTTGTCTTGAGCAAGAATCTTATCCAAGTTCAGGTAATAGTCTATTACTTCAACCCCATCCCATCTTGATGCGTTATCTCCTTGCTTTTAAGTAAGATTATTCGTGCCATATGCTCCGAATTTAAATTAATCTTAACAAATAAATGCACCATCAAGCTAATTGTCATGATGTTAACTTAAACTTGGTATATGCTTTGCCTTAATTTTCTTGATTATTATTCCTTTCCAGATTAGCTTCAGAACAATATGTCAATAGCGTTTGTTCGATTGTTCTCTGAAGTACTGTTGAAATACTCAGAATATGTGAGTTCTAAGAAGAAAGGAGACAGCACTTCACCGCTTAAGACATTCCTAACCGAGAATCTCCCAAACTACGCAGCAAACTACGTTAAATCTATTTAATACTGTGGAGAAGTGCGTCAAGAAAGCAGAGATAAGCTTGCTGAACATTCGAGTTGCGATCAAGCAGTTTGAAAAAGAGTCGATGGACATGGATCTTGGAGGAAACAAGAAGAAGTACGAGGGTACGTTAGAGGATCTACATAAGGTTAAAGCTATGGCCTATGGGAGATCCTTTTGGTGACGACTTCTTGGAACAGTGCACGTCTGTCTGCATGGAGCAGCTTATGCTTCTCAAGAAGTTCCATGAGATGCAAGTAAAGCTTGATAAGAAGCAGAAGAATGTAATAAAGAAAAGGAGGATACTAGCGACTATTGTTTTCGGGGCTGCGTTTTTATCCATTTTTGTCTTGTCTATGTATTTATGCACAATGGTCGCACCTCCCGTGGTGGCTACGGTTGCGATTGGATTAACCAAAACGGTTGGAACCGCAGGCATATGGGTCAATGAGATGGTGAAGGACTATCAAAAGGCTTTGGAGTCAGAGACAAATTTGTTACTATTGATGGAGAACAGTACAAAAATCAACATGGAAGCGATGAAGACGATAGAGAGCCTAGTCGAGAAACTAATAATAAGTATCTCATCCATTCTAGAGACTGTGGAGGTTGGTGTGCAGACAAGAGATGAGGAAGCCGTGAAACTTGTGATGCAAGAAATCGTTAAGAAAATAGACGGATTTAGTGAGAAGATCAAGGAAGTTGGTGAAAATGTGGGTAAGTGTAGCAAATTGGTCACTTCAAGGAAAGTAAGAGTTATGGAGCACATAAACAGTTCAGTTTCCCATTGAAAGGCAAGTGGTAAGCTATCAATGTATTTATACTTTTATATTAATGTGTGAAGTGTGCGAGACTCATATATGCTATATGTTTGAATCATGATTGGGCTTTACGGCTTATTGTACTTTTATTTTTTTAATATCGGGCATATCCATATATGATAGGATTGATTTATATATTTTGTTATATAAAGTATATGTTCACCATAAACATGATACTAGATCACAACAACAGTTTCTGTAGATTTTTGTCCTTTCCACTCACTTGTATTTTGATGTTGATTCATATTTTTCTGTGTTTACCAATTTTTAGTTCATTAGATTTTAAGAATATTTTTTTTGGACGTATGTAAAACGTATTCAAACAAATACTTTTGTACATCAAATATAGAATCAAAATTGGTAAATTTCTTTGATCATAGAATCAAATAAATTTTAAATTCATTCAAAAAATATATTTTAAAATTCCATAATTCCACTGATTATATATTCTTAAATTCCATTGTTCCATTCTCTTGCAGAGAACACATGTATCATCCATGGTTGCATTCCATTGTTTCATTCTATTTTTTTTTTTTGGTATAATACTGTTTCATTCTATTGTTAAGTAAAAAAACTTAAGCCTTTAACATATTATTTCATTGATTAATTAATCTTAGTATTCTTTTTACTGTTGTTTGAATTTGTTAAAAAGATAAAAGACTTGTTTACCTAGTTCTTTTTATCAGTACATTCTGGAAGAAGACGCCAATCCTACGAAAACAAGCCTTAGAGACACTGTTTACGCATATAGAAACAAGTCTTAGAGACACTGTTCTGAGTCTTTGTTGTTATGTTTTTCTTAAGACAAATTTTTAACTTGTCTTAAGAACAATGAAGATATAAAACAATTATTATTACTTTCACTAAAGTATGTTCTTTATTTGTGACATCTCCAGGCTAGAGCCTCTCTTTCTGCTATATCTTTGTGTTGACCTCTATCCAATTTTAATTCATTTAACCTCAGATCTTTTTCTCTTTTTTTTTGTATTTTATTTTATGATTACATTTTATATATTAGTTTTTTTTTTGCTAAAAAGATAGTATTGTGTGTTCAAAAAATGTTTTGGTAATTGGAGTTTATCACGTAATGTGGCAAATGCGAGTTTCATTGGTCCAACTGCAATGCATTCTGTTTTCAAAGTTTCAAACCCTCTCTGCTTCTTCTTCGTCCAAAACATCTCAACGTTGTAACCAACTCGAGAATCTGAAGATGATAATTAGCATTCAGACGGCGATGGATCTGATCGTTGCCGGTTGCTCTATGATGATCGGATTTGGATTCTATGCTCTCATGGTCTCTGTCCTCTGCTCCGTTGCTTTCCTCCACCATGTCAGAGCCGCTCCTCCCGGCCCCTTCGTTTTAATATCTAGCCGGAGATTATTCGTAAGAAATGTTTCTTTATTTATTAACAAAGAAGTTGCTTTTCTAATTATGAAAATTGTTTAATTAGTTCTGCAGCTTTTCAGCAAACCAAAGTCTTTAACATGTTGTGCGGAGACAAGAAACTCACACAAAGGCTCTCTGGTTCTTCTTGTATGACAAATGCATAACAACTATTGTAACTGAAATTAAAATAAAATTTATAAATAATATGTCAACATTTTGATATTTTAAATTAAAGTTCAAATGGCTAAACAAACAGTATAAATTGTTCTTACCCACAAAATACAATTAAATTTAGAGATAAGTATTACGAAAACACATGATTAATTCTAGAACACTCATCTCCACGTGGACACTTTTCGAAATGTCAAAATCTTCACGAACCATCACATAAGCCTAATCTCTTTGCCGAACATTTCCACGGTTATAGTGATTAAGGTCAGTTTTTTTTTTTTTTTTTAGAACTAAGAGCATAATTATTCCTGAAACTCTATTTGGAACTTTCTTTTTAATCTAATTTTAAAAAAAAAAATCGCGGGTCGCCACGTGTCAATGAGATCCGCGAACAGTACAAAAATAGTTCTTATTTAATAGTTTTTGGAACCGTTTCTTATATTGTTCACATACCCTAATGTCAATAGAATTCCGACAATGCAAGAAACTCACTTAAAAACTATGGATAATCATGCTCTAAGGTTAGTTTTGTTTCTCCAGTGGTATTGTTTTCCTAGGCAATGAGATATGTTACTGAAGCTCCTCTTAATGATTGGTGGTTGCCTTTTGATAATCTTTTTCCTTGGATGTCATTTTCGAATACCAGTGGAACGTGTGCAGAGCAGATGCCATTTGCTTGCGGAAATGCATGGTTCTTGGCCTTTGCTAGTTTGGTTTCTACGGTCTTCTTGAAAGTTGAAATTGGTAGACCAAGTCCAATGTGTTGTGCATTTTCCAAGTCTTAATCTCTCACAATTTTGTGGGTCTTAGAATTAGATTGGACGACCCTTATTTCATTATCATCTACCTGTTTATTGCTTCTGCACGTGCATGGTGGATTTTAGATTACAGTCTCGAAAGTGACTTGAGAATCACATCTACGTGATGGCGGTCCTCTCTTAGCAAGCTGCCAGCTAAAAAATCTTTGTTGTTTTCTGCTCTCTATTCAATGTGCCTCAATAACTTTTCAGTCATTTTCTAAGACTTAATATGTATATTGATTACAAGTTACAGTTACGCCTCATGCTATCTCAAAGTATTGATCCATCGATTGATTCTGTTACTGAGATTTTGACTCTCATGAGTTGAAATACCTGTAGTAGTAGAAACTCTTCCTCTTTTTGTATTTTTTACTTCTGATAGGTACATTTATATTTATTCAGGATTGAATATGAGAATTATGGAATTTGGAACAGTTACGGTTTTAAAGGTCAAATGTACCGTAGAATATATATTTTTGGACAATATAGAGCCAAATAATCGAATACATATTAACTATTTAAAGTTGAGGGTTAAACCTTGGCCATGTATTTACTGTTGTGAACATGCATAAGCTACATGGTTTTTACTGTATTGAAAATGTGAGAATAATATCACAAACAGTTTTTTTGGAATATTCTATAACTCTTTTCCTGATGTAAAACACTCTCAGTTCCAAAAGTTTTGAAAAAAAATTGTTTCATAAAAATAGAAATTTGTAGTTTTCAATACAATTTTTTTACTTGTTTACTCATATTACCTTTATTAACTA
Organism: Sinapis alba; assembly: GCA_012274485.2. Classification (NCBI taxonomy): domain Eukaryota; kingdom Viridiplantae; phylum Streptophyta; class Magnoliopsida; order Brassicales; family Brassicaceae; genus Sinapis; species Sinapis alba. Next base: position 73,462 of record MU106667.1, read on the forward strand.
TTAAAAGAAACAATTAAATAATTTTACTTATTTTGTAACTATAAAAGGAGATAAATGTTATTTTTGATATTGTAAAAGTATTCTTACATTATGTGAAATGTTTAAAACTTCCAGTTTAATTGAACGGAGGGAATACTATTTTATGATTTTTTTGGTTATGTAAAGTTTTGTGAGAGTTGATAATGACATATCTTGAATGATAGTAAGTTGTTCTTGAAAAAAAAAGAATCATGTGAAGGCATTGAAAGCAGAAACTCTTTGTTATCAGGCAAAGCTATGGTGAGTTAGCTAATAGCTACTTTGGGGCCACACCTAGTAAAAACCTTAGAAACTCCTGTTTTGTCATCAACCTCTTTGTTTTATCCAAAACTCAAATCATTTGGATCTGAACTTGTTTGAATGATGAATGTGTAGTTCGTGTACATGTTTTGCTTTTTCAAAGGCTATGGACTATTGAAATGTTCCCTTTTTGTGTTTAGAACGGAGTATGTACAGAAAAAAAGATAGATATTATTAGCATAGCTCCAAGGCAGATAAAGTTACAGGAACGGGATTTAACATAATCCTGTTACAGAAAGCAATGCAATTACAACATGCATCTTAATTTAAAGTAAACAACTACATGGTCTTGATTCTGATATTTTTTTTTCCTTGACATTGGATTAAAAAAACATGTATTGAGGAGTCTTATTTGGTTTTGCTCACCTTACCTCTACTTTGAACACGACTAGTTGTAGTGGTTCTTGTTCTAGCCTTGTACTCAGATTCCTCTTCTTCATCGCTGAACTTTTCACAAGCTCTGTTCTTTGTCTGATGACTGACTTGTTTGGCATTGCTCTTCTTTGCAGCTGCATGATTCTTGATGTTCCTTTGAAGCTGAGTGCTAGGCCATGAAGATGCATCAGAAGTCATCGAGTCATCGCTCCCATTTTCACTACTATCATCATCACCATCATCATCATCCACCTCTTTTCCACGGACATCATCATCATTATCATCACCATCATCATCATATTCTTCATAGACAACCTCAGAGTGATGGTTTCCATGGAAGGTGTCTTCTATGTACATAGTCCATCCTGATTCACAACTACTCTTCTCCTCAGCACCTTCTCCATGGATCCTTGGAGACTCCATTGCCAACACAAAAAGTATAGCTTAGCTTCTTCTTTTTTTGAAAAACGTTACTTACCTCACACAGCTTTTTCCCAATCTCTTTACCCTCTGATATAGCCTCAGTGTCTTTTTTTTTTTTTTTTTTGGACAACAGCCTCAGTGTCTTTTGTGTCTTTTTCTCTTGTGTTTAAGAATCAGGAAAAGCTGGAGCCTATTGAATCACTCTTATAATTGAATACTAGGAGTATGTATCACCACATGGCAATTCTAAGACCATTGTTTTCTCTCAATTGAAGAACTACAAGACAAGCCACTTTCAGATATAGTAGATATGAAGGAGAAAATGTTAGTAAGCGAATTCTTGAAATGAAAAAATAGTACAGTTTCTCTATAAAAATTTAATTCTCTTTACGACTTTCTTTTATAGAGATAATCTTATAGGAAACCGAATGTAGTTCCCAAAACACGGTTCGAACCACACAAACAGTAGAAGAGACAGAGTACATCAATACCCACCAAACCAGAGTTGTCTGTTTTGAGCTCTCTCTCATTAAGTGATATGTAAGAAATGCTCATTGGTTTAACACTTACCTTTTTGTTTCTTACTCCCTCCGTTTCAAATTAGATGTCGTTCTGGAGTAGAATTTTTGTTTTAAAATAAGTGTCGTTTTCGGTTTTCAATGCAAAATTTATTGGTAATATTATCTATTCTATTTTCTATTGGTTAATATATGGTTAGGTGTATTGGTAATAGTGTTTTTATTTTGAAAATATGTAAAATTAAATGTTTCCTTAATCTGTGTGCATAAACCTAGAACGACAACTAATATGAAACGGAATGAGTATTTTTTTTTGTTGTTGATAATAAACCACATGATAGGATAGACATAACATTTACTAGTTTTTACTTCTCTCTCTCTCGTTCACTGAGCTACAATCAATCCCACAACTATAAAAAAAAAAGATTCAGCTTTTTTGAGATGGAAATAGGATGAGACCCACTCAACAAACAAGAAGGAATATGAAAACCTATTTTCTTAATTAGGTTAGGAGCTGTTCCTCTTCCTCATTCCTTTAATACTCTTCTTCTTTCTCAGTCCTGTCTTGGTCATAAAAAGTGTTGCAGCCTTTTGGTTCCTCTCTCCTCTCTCTCTCCCAAAATATAGAGTTTTTTTTTTCTTTTTTTTGCATTGAAGGTAACCCAACTGGATTTACTGACTGTCTTTTTATTCTTGAAGAAAAGGACAAAACATAGATTAGTAAATTACTTCCAACTTCTTGTTTATGCTTTTATCTTTTGCATTTTTTTTACAGTCATGTGGATTTTATACTATTGGTTACAGCTAAGCAAAATCAAGTGGGGAGAAGCCATCTATAACGTTATAAATGGGTATGGTGTTGTAATAAGACTTTTGCCCTTCTTGTTAAACATTCAAGTAATTCAGTTTTTGGACTTTATGAAAATTTGATCATCATAGTACAAATAATAATACGCATTGTGGGTCTCATGAGTGGATGTATATTAGGATTTATTAGAATTGTATACATCGTTAATGCCTCCAAGCTTTTCTTTTGGGGAGACTCATTTGTATTTTCTCATGTGGGTCTTTGTACTATTATCTATCATTCATCCTACACGAGTGAGTGTACTGTTTCTCTCTATAATAATATCTTTATTTCATTAGTAACGGGGATTAAGCTGACAGTACTTTTTCGCCATTATGTTGTTAGATAATTTAGAAATATTATGATTTGATTTTGTTTGTTTTTGACACTTATGTGGATGAGTAGTTGAGAAAAAAAATGAGAATTTGGATTGGCTTCTCTTTCACTCTCATATGGATATAGATGGGTTCTAGAATATTATTTTCTTAACTTGTTTGTATATGGTTTACCAAAATAAAAAAACTTGTTAGTATATGATAAGTCTATGAACTTAGAACTAATATGCTAAAAAGTTTTCTTAAACATGGATTAGTAAATGCCATGTTGCTTGGTTGCTGTTAAAGAAGAAAGTGGGTATGTCCCTTAGCACCAAACTTTTTTGCTTTGCTTTGAATGCCTGCTTTTGTCAGGTATACTTCCCCATGGATTCATTTGTCTCTTACTCATAAGTCTCCCATGTGAAATTATTAAATTATTATTGGATGTGTGTATACACTTTGGAAACTTCTCTCCTTTAAATTAGACACACCACTATACTTCTTCAAGCATTTTTCATGATTTGGTTGCCATCTTGGATAAGATGACAAAAATCTCTGCTGTAACATCATACCTTTCGATTAGATTTCTCGGCCCATTTTTCTTGTTCTTTCTCTTCTGTAACATGGTATCCTAAAAAAGTGCAATAATTGAGTATATACTATTGGTTTCGAAATTCTTTGCTTTTACTGTATATAAACCTCTAACAAAAAGTAATCATAACTCAACTAAATGAAAACATGTAGGAGTTGAGACCGTGGAGAGATTGTGAAAGAACATCTCGCTTTATAATAAATTCATAAACATCAAGTCAATTACGGTCAAGTCTTTGTTTAGATTAATAGATTCAGACGGATTTATTGTGTTAAGTTTTATTTTTTTTATTATTCATGCGGGTCTCACAAGACCACCAATTAAATCACTGAAGTTTACGTTTTTGGCGCTCCTAGAATTTAAGATTCTAAACAATAGTAAAAGTAGCTCAAGTATATGTGTGGGTCATGAGAAAGGTTGGAAGGTAAAATACATTATAGAAGAGAAAGGTCAGCAACATCTGCACAAATAACATTTGAGGATGTGAAAGTTAATCTAATTCACAGCTATCTTTTTGCTAAAACGTCTCAATATACATAAGCAAAATCTTTAATTTTCTTTTCTTATAATAAATCAATTGAGAACATTTCTTACAATAGAATAATAGATGCATCTCTGTTTTGAAACGTATCAACTAAGCCAATGATTTAAAGACTACAGTTTTTTTAGTTTGATGAATACTTAAAATATCATATTGAAGCAACCCACTGCCCACACTTCCATAGCTTTCTCATATCTAGTTTCTCCCATCGTTTGAAAGAAATCTTGTTTCCAACAGACATGTTCTTCATTCATGTCTTCTCTCATTACGCTCACTCCAAAGTGTATGTACTGTTGCATGAAATACATATCAAAGTAGAAAGAGGCTGGTTTTCTTGCGAGAATTGTCCATCAAAATCTCAAAATCTATAAGACATGACTCCATTGGTTTAAGTAGCTTGAACCAAGGAGATTTGTAGTTAAACTTCTTTTACCATAATTAATTAGCAATCCAATACTTGTTTGTCTGGTGTATTGTCGCACTAGAATCGAATAATAAAATGCATTTGCAATATCTAAGATGAATACGTCATCAAAAAGCTCCTACCTCTTTACCAAAACCACCTAACACAAGTTTCTTCCAACTAATGCATCCCTGCCCTATATAACCTTGTTTAAAACCGTTTTGAAAACTGCAAATGTTTTTTAAATAATAAGTTAATAACAAGGTGACGACGAATAAGATAGATTAAAGTTTTATCATAGATCGTTGGACTACGTTGTTATTATTTTAAGTTTTTAGTGCCTTTTAATCAAATCGTGTAATTCAATAAGACGCCAATGAGTGAATCATAATTTCCCTCCTACTTTTGATCTTTCGTTATTTGAGGGAAAGGATACAGAGCAACAGAACAATTAACAGTATAATTACAAAACAATATATATAAAACTATTGCTGAGGATAAGAGAAATTCAAATATCGACCTGAAAATTATTCATGCAACCTTTTGGCGACCTACATATCTCACAAAATTACTGACGAAATTTATGCAAATTAGGTGGTTATACTTCCAAATTCACCTCTATTAGATAGCTATATAAGATGAGATATTACATAATTTGGAGCAGGGTTTGCATTAGTGTCGCTGTCGTGTCCCAACCGGCGTTCAAACCATATTTCGAAAATATGAAAATTGAGTTACGAAATTATATATTTTAATTTGTTAATTTTGTGTTACCATAGAAAAGGTTATTTTGATGACCAAATAAAGAAAAAAAAACAGTTGAGGAATCAACCAAAACAACGAGACTTCCAGAATCAATTTTTAGTGAACCTGGTTGCAGGCTTGCAGCTAATGCAAACACACACAAAAGAACTACTTTTTAAAACAAAATCAGAATATAAATGTGGAAATAGTAAATTTTATGATAATATATGATTTCGGTGTGGTAACCATCTATACTATTTTTTGAAATTAACTTTCATCTAATTTATCTTTAGGTCATAGGAAACCCCAACAACCATCTCACCTAATTAGTTGCATCTCACTTAACCAACCTTGTTAAGACCCTTCTGACACAAGAAATCTAAAACCTCACAGCATCCGCAGCAGAAATTCTTAAGGAAGAGTCTTTAGCGAAAAAATAATTAAATAATCAGTAGATTCCACCAAAACCTAAAAATTCGATCCTTAAAATTCCTAAATAAAAATTGATCATTGCACTATTTGCGACACGTGGCGACCGCGATTGATTAATATTTTTTTTTCCTTTTTTTTAATCTGGAAAATAAATTCAAAAATAAATAAATTCTAAGGACTCCACAATAGAGTCTATCATTGTGAATGCTCTTACAATGCCTACTTCTCTAAAACTTATATATCTCTTTGAAGTCCCACCCAATTTCTCCCACTACACACTTTTACATCTCCCCCACAAAAAAATTGAACTAAAAAGGGTTTCAAGAGAAGAACAATATGAAACTCCTCCTTGTGATCTTTATCATTCATGCCATCTTTATCCCCTGCTTTGCCTTTGATGTACCAGGAAAGGATCTTCCACTAACCCTAGATTATTACAAGTCTACTTGCCCCACCGTATTTGACGTCACCAAGAAAGAAATGGAATGCATAGTGAAGGAAGATCCTAGAAATGCCGCCATAGTTATTCGTTTACATTTCCATGACTGCTTTGTCCAAGTAAGTGTACATATACACACGTTGCTTGAGATACAAGAAACCTTCCCGCCTTTTTTTAGCTGAAATTTAACTAAAAGGAGTTGCTTTGTATTGCAGGGATGCGATGCATCGGTGTTACTAGACGAAACAGAGACACTGAAGGGAGAGAAGAAAGCTTCTCCCAACATAAACTCATTAAAGGGATACAAAATTGTAGACAGAATCAAGAACATAATCGAATCAGAATGTCCTGGAATCGTTTCCTGTGCTGATCTTCTCACAATTTCTGCTAGAGATGCTACAATCCTGGTATATTTTAGTCCCTCATGTATATTATATAGTATGATATGAAATTATGAAACTGAAACATTTTAAAATTGATTTGATAAAAGGTTGGTGGACCTTATTGGGACGTTCCTGTGGGAAGAAAAGATTCAAAAACAGCAAGCTACGAGCTTGCGACAACCAACCTTCCAACTCCTGAAGAGGGTTTAGTTAGCATCATCTCTAAATTCTATTACCAGGGTCTCTCTGTTGAAGACATGGTTGCTCTTTCAGGTAAGATCAATACTCTAAACCAAACTAAACCGGAATTAATTTTGGTATTATGGTAGACCGGATTATTGTAACATCAAATCAAACGTAGGAGCTCACACGATTGGGAAGGCACAGTGCCGGAACTTCCGTTCACGGGTCTACGGAGATTTTCGGGTGACGTCAGCTCTCAATCCTGTGTCGGAGACATACCTGGCGAGCCTCCGAGAGTTGTGTCCGGAGAGCAGTGGAGAAGGTGACAGCAACGTGACGGCTATGGACAATGTGACGCCGAATCTCTTCGACAACTCAATCTACCACACGTTGCTGAGAGGAGAAGGGTTGCTGAACTCGGACCAGGAGATGTATACGAGCATGTTCGGTATACAGACGCGGCGGATAGTGAGCAAGTACGCGGAGGATCAGGTGGCTTTCTTCGAGCAATTCTCAAAGTCGATGGTGAAGATGGGGAACATTTTGAACTCTAAGAGCTTGGTCGATGGAGAAGTTCGAAGAAACTGCAGATTCGTTAATACATGAAAACATCCATCAGCAAAACTATTTTCCTATAATTTATTTATTTTTAAAAGGAAGTTATATATTGTGATTGAAGCCACAAAATGAATTACAAAACTATGTTTGTTTCTTTATTTCTATTATAAACCTTTGTGTTAGTGCTGGATCAAGACGCTCTTATGAACTAGTTGTCCGTTACGTTACTAACATGAACTCCAGGTCATTGTATTATGTTTCATGCCAACACCAAACTTTGGTTAGTAGCATTTTCTGATTCTGAGTGGATACACTACAAGAAAACAAGTAATTACCGACTGCAAAAACAGTCGCTAATCAGTCGCAAAACATGTGTTTGCGACTGATTAGCGACTGAATCATGTAGTCACAATATCATGTGTCGCTAAAATTATCAGTCGTTAATCAGTCGTTATTTAGCAACTGATTAGTGACTGATTTGCGACTACGGTAATTAGTCGTAAATCAGTCACTAATCAGTCACTAAATATTACAACTGAATTGCGATTAATATGTGACTATTATAGCGACTGATTTACGACTAGTGTTATTAGTAGATTTAAAAAATTCTTTATCTAAAAATATAAATAGAAATATATATATATATATATAGTTTATAACTAATATTGGTTATTAATTTAAACCGATTTACAAAATTAAAATTTTACAAAATGAGTTTTATTTCTAAATTAAAATCAGTTTACAATTAAATTGTTTTACAGTTACAATCCGTTTACAGATTTTAAACCAAATAAAAAATTTATAAACTAAAAAAACAGTAAATCTAGATCAACAGATCTTCTTAAACCAGTTTACATAACCAAACCTAACCAAAACTTTAAAATAAAATAACTAAACCTAAATTTTTAAAACTAACTAGACCTAATCTTCTCAGCCTCCCATCGTGTTGTCTTCTACATCATAGCCAGCGAGGTGAGCAGAGACAAAACGCAGCAGCAATGTCGGAGAGCGTAAACTGGAGACGCAGCGGGAGAGAAGCTCGAGATATGCCACCGCTATTTTCCTCCTCCTCCTCTGTCTTCTCCGTCTCCGGTCATGCTCTCTGTCTTTTTTGTCTCCCGTCACGCTCTCTGTCTTCTTTGTCTCCTGTCACGTTCTCTGTGAAACACCGGTGGGTTCTTCTCGGTCAAGTGCCGGTGGGTTCTTCTCTGTCCATTTTTCTATGTCTAAACACCGAGGGTTGAGAAGGGAGGAGACACCATGGTTTGAGCAAGGGAGAAGACGCCGTGGGTTGAGAAAGGGAGGAGAGGCCGTGGGTTGAGCAAGGGAGGAGACGCTGTGGGTTGAGCAAAGTGAAGTCTGAAACTGGGACAAATTATAGTGAAAAGAACAAGTTTTTTTTATCATCGACAATGAAGAGAACAAGTTAGATGTTTCTTTGTGGTGGGTAGAAAAACAAAACAAAAGATAGAAGTTGAGAATGATTCTTCACCATTCGATTAAACTTTAATCAATGGTTGTTATTGAATCTGACACAATCTTTGCCATTTGATATCAACCAATGAAAAAAGATTAGTTTCAGACCATCAGATCCAAAACAATGGATGGTCATCAAATATTATCCTATTTTTTTAAATATTGACTAATAAGAAAAAGGGAAGAAGAAAAACAAAGCTTGATTTGTAATCATTAGATTAAAATCAACATGTGGTTACTAAAGATTAACTAATTAACTTAAAAATACATATATTTCATTTATTAGCTGTTTTAAAAACTATAATTCTATAATTTTATTATTTTACTAGTTTATTTTATAACAATTAAGTTATACATTTACACTGTTAAGCATTTGGAGTGTAGATTTATGATTTGGAGTTTTGATTGAGGCTTAGAGTTTAAAGTTTAGAATATATATATAGTATTTGGAAATTAGATTAAAATTTAAAATTTAATTTCAAAAATATTTCATTTTTAATTTAAGTTTAGGATTAGATATTAGAGTATGAAGATATATATTAGAGTTTTAAGGTTTGTGTGTAGAATTTAATTTAAGTTTAGTGAATATGGAATATAAGGTTTGGAGTAAAGGGGTTTGGGGTTAAGGATAAGATTGAAGAATAAAGTTTGAAAATCTTTATTTGTGCTTTATATCTAAGATTTAGTGTTTTAAATTCTAAATATATGATTTGTTGTTTATATTTATGATTTGGGGTATATGGTTTAGGTTTAGAGTTTTGGGGTTGGAGTATAATATATGGGGTATAGATTTATGATTTGAAGTTAAAATTTTAAAATAATTAAAGTTTAACTTTACAATTTAAGATTTTGGTTAAGATTTGAGGTATAAGGTTAATTTGAAGTATAGGGTTTAGGTTTAGAGTTAAGGGTTTGTTGTATAGTATTTAAGTTATATATTTAAAATTTAAGATCAAATATTGAAAAAGTAATTTTAAAGTTTAAGATTAATTTATAGTATTTGGAGTTTAGTTTAAAGATTAGTGTTTATGACATGATAAGTTATATATAGTATATAGTTATATTCAATAATTATATTTAGAGTTTAAGTTTAATTTAGATTATAAGATTGAAAAGATTAGATTTTATAGTTTTATTTGTAGTTTTAAATTTGTGGTTTAGAGTTTTAAGGTTTATATTTAAATTTTAGAGTTTAAAAACATGTTTAAGGTATGAGATTTAGGTTTAGGGTAACATTTTCCGACTGATTTCAGACTGATTTCCAACTTATTTTGCGACTGATATATTCAGTCGTAAATATTTGGTATACCTAATTAAAAACGATATTCACGTGTTTAATACCGGTTTTTCGCAACTGAAAGACGACTGTTTTTCCATCCACATATTCAGTCGGTAATCAGTCGTTAAATTAGTGACTGATTTGCGACTGCAATTTACTGACTACATATTAGTCACACTTTAGTCGCTAATTTATGACTGAAGTGCGACTTTTTTCCGTAGTCATAAATTAGCGACTGTTTAGCTACTGATATTTTTGAGTCGTAAAACAGTCGCTAATCAGTCGGTAAACAGTCGATAAAATTTGCGACTACAGTAGTGGTCGCGAAAAACAGTAGGAAAATCTATGTTTTCTTGTAGTGATCGGCATGTGGGTTTGATGATGTTTTACATCTGCATTTTTTTGGACATCTTCGTCAATGTTTGGAGCAGTCCAAATATATGTAGCACACTACGTTGATATGTATAGATTAAGTGTGTAATACATATGTAGCACACTATGTGATATGGTTATATATATACCCCCAACATTATTATCATTCTCTATTTCATGGCTTATTTCAAGAGAACACAATCCCTTAATTGCTTCTTCTTCACACTATTGATAGCCACTACGTACAAGCCAAATAAGGACAATATACTTAATTGGTTCTTACAAAAAGCTCAATATAATTAAGGTTTAAGGTCTTAGATTAGGCTTGGTTACGTGTGTTTCAGGGGTGCATGCATGAGAGCTCTTAGGAGCTTCAGTACTGTTGAGCATAAAGAGAGATGGTGTGATTGCTTAACTACACGGGTTTAGAGTGCTCAAAGCTGATGAGTATTGATCAGGAGAGCAGCTGTATGAATGTGGAAGCAATGGGGGGGAGGATCTCGTCATCATTTGAGACAGTGAATCTAAAAGGAGGTCTTTGAAGAAGTTTGGATTCTTCAATTCTTCTTTCTTTTTAATTTGCTCAAATGGATTATTCTTCTTGCAGCGCCATTTGGATATTGCTTACCACGCCTGTCCGTAACAGAATCAATATATGTCCAATGCAATACAAATAAATCATTGCAATCAAGTTTTCTTTCAGCTATTACAAAATTAAATTTTTTTTACTGTAGTGAATTCGTATGTATATAAACAATAAAAAAGCCTGTCAAGCATAATTGCGTGCATACAAAAAATGATACTTGTGCATGTGTTATCACTAAGTAACAACTTGAATTAAAATATAAAACTCTTGGATGAGTTATATTTGTCCGGATTTAAAAATACGAGCTAGAAAAGCATATTGGGGGTAATGAATATTATCTTCTACAAACCCTTTCACAAAAAAAAAAAAAAAAATATTATCTTCTACTTATTCTTTTTGCGTATGCCATATGTTAGGTCCAAATTTAGAAGAGAAAAAGGAATATAGGAATATGTTGTGAGAGTACGTAAATAAAATAATTGATGTTATTAGTTCAAAAATAAAGTAGAAAACCGACAGAAGTAATTAAAAAAAAAGTAAGGGAAGATAGTTGACGATGCATGTGTGTTGTCATATGGGGTTGGGTCTGATCTTATTTAATTTTATTTATTTTTGTGAATGAATGTGGAGAGAAGTAACACATGATTGACGGTGGATGGTGGACACTTATGTTTTCTTTGAATCTCAGATTTGCTTTATTGTTCATAAAATATTGTTGTTCACTTGGTGAAGCCATTGTATTGTATGGGTGTACGCATCTTATTCTTTTTTTTTTTTGTTCCACTAATCTCATGCTAATTATATTAATTATTGCATGNTACATATTAGTCACACTTTAGTCGCTAATTTATGACTGAAGTGCGACTTTTTTCCGTAGTCATAAATTAGCGACTGTTTAGCTACTGATATTTTTGAGTCGTAAAACAGTCGCTAATCAGTCGGTAAACAGTCGATAAAATTTGCGACTACAGTAGTGGTCGCGAAAAACAGTAGGAAAATCCATGTTTTCTTGTAGTGATATCTTGTTAGCTAACAAGATGTCTTTTACTGGTTAAGTGGTGACACTTGTTGGTTCTTCTGTCATTTGGAGAATGCTTAAACAAAAGGTGTTGTCACGTTCTTCAGTTGAAGCTAAATATCGTGACAATGGCAGATACTTCGACTGAAATCAAATGGTTTTGTGGTCTGATGAACCTCTTACGTCTACCTCTCAAGATCTACTATTAAGAAAATGCTTTTAAAAGAAAAGATATCCTATGACAACATGTGTCAAACAAAAAACGTGACAAATGTACAATTATTTGTTTTAAACAATTGTGACTGTTAGGGTAGCAAGATTATGTACTGGTCATAATCTCCTAACTGTATATACATAATAATTGTATATTTATCATAATCTCCTATTACAACATGTGTCAAACAAATCCATATCAGGGCCAAGAACACACTTGTGACTGTTAGGTAGCAAGATTAACCGACTTAGACCATGATTAAAGGGGGTTCTTAAAGAGTTCTTAAGGGGGTTCTTAGGGGATGAGTCCCATGAATAGTGTAAGAACCGGTTTCAAAAGTTGTTAATTAAGAACCGATTCTTAAGGGTTTATTACACTGTTCACGATTCCACTGACACGTGGCGGCCCGCAATTGGTTATTTTTTTTTTTAAGAAAATCAAAAAAAAAAAAAAAGTTAAGAACCCCAATTGGAGTTCTAAGGGTTAATCATGCTCTTAATTGATTTAACCGAAAAAACCAAAACCACATGCCTAATTCACAAAGCAAAAGAGTACTATTATTTGACAAATGAGCCATCACGAATATAGCAGTGGGTTGTAGTGGGCTTAGTATCCATTAATGGGCCCTCACTCTTTCAATAACTTTGTATTCCTCATCTTTTACAAAAGAAATAATATCTTATCTCTTCTTCTCTCGTCCTCTCCTTCTCCCTTCCTCCCTCCATGGCCACAATCTCTCCGGGAGGAGCTTACATCGGAACTCCCACTCCCTTTCTCGGAAAGAAACTCAAACCATTCTCCCTAACCACCCAAACCATTTCCACCTCTAAACCAACGGTTAATAAACTCTGTCGCTCTCACCTGATCGACGCCGTTCACAACCTCTTCCTCGGAGTCGGAGTCGGCCTTCCATGCACCGTCATGGAGTGCGGCGACATGATCTACCGTAGCACCTTGCCCAAATCCAACGGGTTAACGATCACCGCTCCTGGAGTCGCCTTAGCTCTCACCGCTCTCTCCTATCTATGGGCGACACCTGGCGTTGCTCCTGGGTTCTTCGACATGTTTGTTCTCGCCTTCGTTGAGAGATTGTTCAGGCCTACTTTCAGGAAGGTTGTTATTGGATCGTTGATTGGATTAGGCCCAGGCCCACTTGTGTTTTGGGTTCGGTTTCATTTGATGGGAATTAGGGTTTGGGATTTTGCAGGATGATTTCGTGTTGGGGAAGAAACTAGGTGAAGGTTCGTTTGGTGTTGTCTATAAAGCTTCATTGTCCAAGAAACGTGCTAATGATGTAAGTGTGCTTGAGCAAATGTTTTGATTTGTGAATTGAGATTTTAACCTAAAGTTACCATTTTTATTGATAGGACGGTGAGTATGTGGTGAAGAAGGCGACTGAGTACGGTGCAGTTGAGATTTGGATGAACGAGAGGGTTCGTAGAGCTTGTGGGAACAGTTGTGCTGATTTTGTTTATGGATTTCTCGAGGTTGTTTTAGCTTTCTTGGTGATGAGATAGTTTTCACTTGAGTACTTACTCATGTGTGTAGATTTTGACCCTTGCAGAAGTCTTCAAAGAAAGGACCTGAATATTGGTTGTTATGGAAGTATGAAGGAGAATCTACACTTGCTGGTTTGTTGCAGAGTAAAGACTTCCCTTATAATGTCCGTAGTAATATCCTCTTGCTATTCATTCTTTTTGCAGTCATCTCTCCTGTATATGTTGTTACATTTTGAAGGCAAATCATGTAGGTAGAAACTATCATCCTTGGGAAAGTGCAGGACTTGCCTAAAGGGCTGGAAAGAGAAAACATTATTATTCAGACTATCATGAGGCAACTCTTGTTTGCGTTGGATGGTCTCCACTCAACTGGGATTGTCCATAGGGATGTTAAGCCTCAGAACATTATTTTCTCAGAAGGTAAAGTGTTCTTAGTTCTTGTACCTTTTTCGAGAAAGGAAGAAAATACAACTTTTTTTCTTGTGTCCACTGAGCAGGTTCTCGTGCTTTCAAGATTATTGATCTTGGTGCTGCAGCTGATTTGAGAGTGGGTATTAACTACATTCCAAAGGAATTTCTCCTGGATCCAAGGTTTAATTCTTTCGATGTTTGTATCTTTCTTTGCCAAGGATCATATATGTTAACCTTTTAGTAGTTGTAAACCTCATATATAAATCTATCTTTCGTTCGGGCTTGTTGCTTTCAGGTATGCAGCACCTGAGCAATACATCATGAGCACCCAAACTCCATCTGCACCTTCAGCACCTGTTGCAGCTGCACTTTCCCCTGTCCTGTGGCAGGTGCAAACTTCATTGTTGATTACACGAGAGCTTTGTTAATATAGAGCTATCCTACTTTCATGAAATTTAAGTATCGAATCTTAAATGTTTATGGTTTATGGTTTTGTTTTGAACAGATGAATTTGCCTGATAGGTTTGATATTTATAGCATTGGCCTCATCTTTCTTCAAATGGTAAGTAACAATCCACCAATCACTTTTAGTTTTCTCTTAGTTTTATGAATGTTGAGTGTGTTGTTGGTTGGGCCTTTGGAATGTAGGGGACACTCTAGAGTTCATTGACGTGGATTGCTTTTTGGTTCTGTTGTTTGGACTTTTCTAGTTTTGTTCATACTATGTTAATGTTCTGACCATGCTTTTACCTTCCTTAGGCATTCCCATCCTTACGGTCTGACAGCAGCCTCATTCAGTTCAACCGCCAGCTGAAAAGATGCGACTACGACTTAAAAGCTTGGAGAAAACTAGTGGAGCCTCGTGCAGGCCCTGATCTCCGTAAAGGGTTTGAGCTGTTAGATCTAGACGGTGGAATTGGATGGGAACTTCTGACATCAATGGTCCGGTTCAAGGCAAGACAAAGAATCAGCGCAAAAGCAGCTCTTGCTCACCCATATTTCGATAGACAAGGATTGCTTGCGTTGTCCGTCATGCAAAACCTGAGGATGCAATACTTCAGGGCTACACAACAAGACTACAGTGAAGCTGCAAATTGGGTGATTCAGTTGATGGCAAGATCCGGGACAGAAAAAGATGGAGGATTCACAGAAACGCAGCTTCAAGAACTCAGGGTTTGTGGCTAATACCTCAAGAGTTACAACGTGTGAAATGACCTTAACCCTAATGTCGATTCTTTATATTATTATATAGGAGAAAGAGCCTCGAAAGAAAGCGATTGCGCAGAGAAACGCTCTCGCATCAGCACTTAGGCTTAAGAGGAAGCTTGTGAAAACAGTTGCGGAGACTATAGATGAGATTGCCGATGGCCGCAAGACTGTGTGGTGGAACAGATGGATCCCCAAAGAGGAGTGAGCACTTACGGTATCATCTATCAATGTTTCCTTTTCATCACCAATAGTGTAAATCTTATTAGCCTTTAGTAAATTATTACTACTATCACTTGTAAAGCAAGTAACCGTAAATAAAAACATTGTACCTAAATCCACCACACACATGGCAGTCTCTGACTCTGTTTCTGAAGTTTCAGTACTCTTGTGAATACTTGTTTATATCATAGGAATTTGTGAAACCATCAATTTAAAAATGAAAAGGCAAGTTTCTTGATTAGCACGTTACCCCTTCGGGCTTTGGACCTGAGAAACCATGAGCTCCGCACGAAGAGTGAGAGAAGTCTCTAGTCAAGCGATATTTAGCTTTGCTGGCTATCGAAGTAAGTGCTTGTCAATGCCCCAAAAAATAATTCCGTACGCCGTTGAAGCTGGAGTCGTTTCTCACACTCAAGCTCTCTTCACAGAGAGAGCACATGCGTCCGTTTATCATATAAGGGAACCATTAGTTAAAAGAGCAATTCTCTTAAATAGTTCTTTTTAAGTTTTTGTCACAAAAATAGCTTTCAAAAAATAAAATGACTAAAATAGATTTTTTCTTTTTTGAAATTTTGATTTTTTTTTTATTTTTTTTTTGAAATTTGAAACCCTAACCCCAAACCCACCCCTTAACTCTAAACCTAAAGTCCAAATTAGTTAACCCTAAGGGTATAAATGCATATAAATAAATTTTTTAGCTTCTAAAAAAAACATTTTGGTCACTTTCTTCCTTAAAAACTATTTTTGTGACAAACAAACTAAAATGTGAAAAAGTAATTCTCTTTTTAGATAATGAGATATATTTTGCGTCGTAATTCTTACTAATCATGGAAGTAAATGTAAGAAAATTCCACATCAGTAATTGAAGAAATAATATAGTAATATATAAAAAATAAAGATCAATTTATTAATTACTAATTGGGTTTCACTTAAAAGCTTATGATAAAATTAAATTTAACATATATTAGAATATCACTATATTGGATCATACTCTAAAATATCGTTTTTACAATTGTCTATGTATGGTACATAAGCGTCTAGAGATGTCAAAGAAAAAAAATCTTATATTGATAGTAAAAAATAAAAATATATAAATAATAAAGTCAATTCATTCAATATTAGTTGGTTTTGAGTTGAAAATTCATAATAAATTCACATATTTAACAAACAAAATTCATAATTCACATTCTTAGCAACAAAAAAAATTCATAGTTCATGTCTTCATGACATTTAGAGGCGCTAAGAGAGAGAAGCACGACGATTTCCCACGTAGATGGTTTAACTCAATATCAGCTTCTGAGTGTTGACCCACATGATGAATCTACTCTATCAACTCCATCAAATTACTAGGCCACATGCTCTTGGTTAAAAGGAAAACAAAAGTAGTTGTGTTGCTGGATGTAACAGGTGTGAATGATCTCTCTCACGTTTATACATCGCACATATAAAGCACACGTACGTAACTTTTATACTTTCTCCGTTCTATTAAGATGAATGTTTTAGTGTTTTTACATATATTAATAAAACACATTAATTATATAACGTTTTTAGAAATTATCAAATTTCAATGCATTTTAACCAATAGTTTTTCAATAAATTCAATTAATTTTATTGAAATTTGCAATTTTTGTATAGAAAACATAAAAAATACATCTTTGTGAAATAATTTATTTTTGTAAAATATTTATTTTAGTGAAACGGAATGAGTATTAACCAAGTATACGTGAGTAATGGAATTGTTAAAAACTGGTTACAACCACGAGGGGTGAAGAAAAAGTTGGTTGATAAAAGGACGACAAGATTGAAAGGAAAGAAGAATGACAGAGACTAACTCACATAATAAACCATAGATTAAAAGAAAGAATGTAATTTTTATTTGTATGAACTTGTTCTTTTAGACGACCAAAAGCTAAAGGCATTTTGTGAATCACGAGAACCTCACGTGCGGTTCCACTCTCCTTGTTCGAGGAGGACTTCACTATAATCAATGACAACAGCGTGTAAACCACATCAAACAACACCAAACTCTACTTGGTTAATTGTGTAGCTAATTATATTAATTAACTTTAATCTTAGAGGAGTAACTGTGATATAGCTGTAAGATGTGATTTTCTAATGTTACTAACCTTTGAGTTAACGATTAATGTAACTTAAAATAGGGTTTAATTACTTCTTGAAATCATACCAACCCGTTGTCGGTTTTTGCTAAAAAGATTGATTGAATCTGAATTATACAAAGAAGAATCTGTAGTTTAAGATTATGTCACCTAATTAACGCCTAACTGCTCCAAATTTATTTATAATTTGGTTGGTATTTAATAACTTCTCTCACAAATTTCGGCGCAATGCATTTTTGTATAGCAATAATTTAAATCTGATTCAAAGCGGAAAATTATACTCCTTCCGTTCTATTAATATGAATGTTTTGGTGTTTTCACACATATTAAGAAATCACATTAATCATACATCGTTTTTAGAAATTATCAAATTCCAATGCATTCTAATCAATAGTCTTTCAATAAATTCAATTAATTTTATTGAAATTTACAATTTTTGTATAGAAAACATAAAAAATATATTTTTGTGAAATAATTTATTTTTGTAAAACATTTATCTTAGTGGAACGGAGGGAGTAGATATAAAACATACTCCTTCTGTTTTATAATAAGTGTCATTTTAGGTTTTTGCACACAGATTAAGAAAACATTTAATTTTGCATATTTTCTATAGAAAAACATCATTACCCATACACCTAATCTTATTTCAACCAATAGAAAATTAAACTGAAAAATAAAATCAATAAATTATGCATTGAAATTCTAAAACGACACTTATTTTATAACGAAAATTTTTCTCTAAAACGACACTCTTTGTGAAACGGAGGGAGTATATAAATTCGATGCTTTGAATATATCTCCATGCATGTGCCTACAAGATTTTAGAATTTGTCGATATGTAAATATCATCAGGTCACAAAATTGATGAGTGAGCTACCAATCAAACGAATTAAATGTTAGTTTTCATTATCACAATTATTAGACTAGTGTTAGACTATTATAACTAGTAACGTCCCGGGACCGACTAGCTGTCGATTTTGGATGGCTAGTGCCTATTATTATATTACTCAACTCTGTTCTCGAAAATAAGATTTTCTAAATTTTTCACGTTTATTAAAAATATAATAAATATTTATGGAATAAGAATAAAATTTAGAAAATTTTACTTTAGGAAACAGAAGTAGTATTAGTTAGTCTCGACAGTTTTGGTTGGTGACATCTTTTGCTGAAGTCGAATTCAGTTCTGATAACCAACTGATACATTGCACTTAGGATTTTAGTCAGTTTAAACCGACGTATCAAAGATTAAACCGAAACAAGACAAAGAAAAGTATAGGCACTTTGAGCATCGGTATGGTTTTTGAGTAATGTTTTCATGAAGATAGAGCATATGATAAGATAAATAAATAATCACAGTTAGGGCAAAGATTCCTCACGGTGGGGGTCCACGTTGGTATGGAGGGACACACTGTCCGGTGAGTTAGGGAACAGTGCACAAACCCCGATGGACCCACTCGTTGCCTCTTTCGTGGACCGGTCTACTTCGGTATGGTTCGGTTTCTGTCTTCAGCCACCTAGTCCCCGACTTGTATATATAGAAGCACAATACTCTTCTTCATTCATCAGTCATCAGACAACCTAATTGCTCTATCTCTCTCTTTCTCTATCACGTTTCACTTCCAAAGGATCAAGCGAAAATGAAGACGACCAGTTCAAGCGTAGGAGGAACGAAGAGGAAGATGTGGAGCCGAGGAGTGGGAGGAGTGGTTAGAGAGCAGAAGGCTAAACTTTACATCATAAGGAGGTGTGTCGTCATGCTTCTTTGCTGGCATGACTAATAACAAATGAAGAAACAAATCAAATCATTTTTCATCATTATTATCGGCTTAAGGAAGACTAACCCAATATTTAGTTCTTTTTGTTTGTTGCGGATCTTGCTTATATAACTCTTGGGAAGACGCTTATATGTTTTGGCTTTCTATACGGAGAGCTATGCATGTATTTTTGTAGTTTTTCCATCCCAAATAAGGGTTTTTTCAGATGTAAATTAGTAGCTAATTTCGATTTTATCTTTCGTTGCTGTTTTATTCTTCCTGGTTGATTAAGTTTATTTTCTGAGATCTGGTTTGTTACATAACTACCTTAAGGCCACACCAAAAAAATTGATTAAGGTGCAATTGTACTTATACGGTTAAAATTTCATTATCATTTGCAGTTGAACAACCAAAATATAGGTGAACCAACTACTATATTTTTTCTCAAAATATTTACTTAAGATGAAATGAAAGAAACAGGATGCATGATC
This sequence comes from Sinapis alba, assembly GCA_012274485.2. Taxonomy (NCBI): domain Eukaryota; kingdom Viridiplantae; phylum Streptophyta; class Magnoliopsida; order Brassicales; family Brassicaceae; genus Sinapis; species Sinapis alba. Next base: position 93,201 of record MU106667.1, read on the forward strand.
CATCATATTTTCTTCACCATTTTCACATAAATTATAGCTGACCAAAGTAACTACTGACACGTAATATTTCAAATGTTTATTATTAGTTTGACGGATATCAAAGACAAAGCCAAAAAATTAGACTCAAAAACGATATTTAGAAAATTATATGTTCTGTCTATGTTCTGATCTCAGATCTAAAAATATAAATTTCAGTACATAAGAAATGATTGTGGTTTAGTCTTTAATTCCTTTTTAATTTGGTTCAAATAACGTAGAATATTTTTAGAGAAATTCCCTTAGATAATCCATTTTAGTTTGTTTGTCACAAAAATAGTTTTTAAGGAAGAAAATGACCAAAATATTTTTCTTAGAAGCTAAAAAATTCATTTTTATGCATTTATACCCTTAGGGTTAACTAATTTGAACTTTAGGGTTTAGAGTTAAGGGATGGGTTTGGGGTTAGGGTTTCAAATTTCAAAAAAAAAAGTAAAAAAAAATCAAATTTTCAAAAAAAAAAAGTCTATTTTGGTCATTTTATTTTTTGAGGGCTATTTTTGTGACAAAAACTTAAAAAAAATTATTTAAGAGAATTGACCATATTTTTATGCGGTTCAAGTGTTTACAGACGTATGTAGTATCTACTCAGATATATTTGATAATTGGAAACCCAAATTAAACTTTTATGTTAAAATAGTTCAATGGCATGTCATGAACGTCAAAGTTTTTAAAAGCGTGAAGCAAAATTGTAAAAGTAGAAAGACAAAAATAGTTTTATCATAGAGGGGATAATTAAGAAGTAACATCAACGAATGAAATAGAAGAACAAAAAATTACAGGAAGAATAAGATTCAAAAGTAATATATCCAAAATCAAATCAAGTTTAATAAGTTCAATTTTGATTACATTACAATTTTAAATAAATTAAGCGTCAAATTGATTTAATTTACATGGAAATTAAAAAAAAAATCCAACTATAAAAAGTAAACATGAACCAGTGAAACAATTTCTCGATAGAATGATCAATGATCGCTTAAATGCACTTACTAACAACACAAAATACGTTAAACTTCGATGCCTAAACTGCTTATTATAATCATTTTGTAGCATAGTAAACCAAAAATACTTTAGTTATATACACCTACCTGGCATACAGATTTAGGAGATTGTGGATTTAATTATAATCATTTGTAACCCATTTTAGTAATGCATAATCGACTAAAGAATTAAGCAAGTTGTGAAGGCCGTTTAGTAATATTTTAAGTTGTGAAGTCCGTTGGCCCGTTTAGAATTAAGCATAGTTGGTGATTGATTGCCCCTCAATATGTCACGCAACATTATTGATGGACACAGTGGGAAAAGATTGGAATATACAGAAGGATTTTGAGACCCAAAAACACAGAGGGAACACACAGATTTTATTCTCTCGTCAGATAAAGTTCCAAGGGATTCTGGTGTCTGTTGTTGTTCAGGTCTACTAAGAGAAGAAAACAAATACTATTTCTTCGGTTTTAAAATAGTTGATGTTTTGATTGAAAGCATAAACATTAAAGCATGCTATTTTTTTCTTTCTAAAAAGTATTATTGAAAATATAAGGTGTAATTCTCTTAAATGACATCATTTTAAGTTTTTGTCACAAAAATAGTTCTCAAAGAAGAAAATGATCAAAATAGTTTTTTTATTTTAAATTTTTAAAATTTTTAATATTTTATTTTTATTGCTTAAAATTTTGAAACCCTAATCCTAAAACTCCATCCGTTAACTTTAAACTCTAAGTCTAGAATAGTTAACCCTAAAGATATAAGTGTATATTTACTTTTTTAATGAAACATTTTGATCATTTTTCTTCTTTGTGTGCTATTTTTGTGACAATTTTTTTTTCAAAGCTATCTTAGAGTATTTCTCAAATATAAATTAAAAGTAATTCAGTCAATTATAAAAAAAGTTTAGTCAATATAAAAACATCATATATTTTGAAATATCAAAAACTCTTCAAAATATCATCTATTTTAAAACCGAGGGAGTACCAATTATTAAATATAATAAAAGTTGCGATTTTGAATTTGCTATTACGTGTTCTTTATAAATGAAATTATATGATTTGATACCACCGAAATATTAGTTTTCTGATTATATAACAAGGTAGAGAGATATTCACAGAGCATATATAAAAGGGGGTCTTAACAATTTTGTGAAATGAAAACACTATTGTTGTCGGCCACATTGAAGAGACGTCTCCTCATCTATTTTTTTTTTAAAAATCGCACGCCAAGGAGCAGTGAGTAAACAGAATAATAACAAAAAGCAGTTAGATTACGCGCGCGCGCACACACACACGCGAGATAGTGTGCCTATGCGCAATCTTCTTTTGGTTTCTCCACAACGAAATTATTTTTTGTTAAGACCCACTAAATTAACGTTTTGATGTGAAGAAAATGCCTTACCGTGTATCTCATTTGATTCACCAGTTCGAGGAAAGGCAGAGAGAAAGAGTGATATGAACATAAATGAATTACATGAAGCATTAAGGCATCAACATCATAATCTTTTAATCGGGATTCTTAACTTATGATTTGACATTTTTAAAAAAAAATTTACTAAAAACTGTCTTTTATGCAAAGCTAAAAACTCCAATTAAGAGACCAGAGATAATGATGGTCTTAGAAAAAAAAATGAACCTCGTAACTTTGTTTGTTTTAACAAAAGAAGAGACAATGAGAAACAAAGGTTGATATATTTTACAATATTTTTATCTACATCCAGTGGGGGAAAACAATCGGATTTCAAGTTGTAACATATATTATTTTATAAAATGCTTGCTTCATCACTAAAAAAACAGAAAAAACAAACAAAGCAACGAACGAGAAGAATGTTTATTATCTTCCATTTTATGGTCGTCTGAAAATCTACACATCGTATACAGGCATGCGTTCCTCAATCAAGACACGACATATCGGACACTTCTTGCATTTCTCGCAGCACGTGCTGCACCAAAACCCACAAACACGACATAACAAAAATTCACAAAATTGCATTTCTAGCAAATCATTAATATAAACCAAAATGTATTTGGTTTACCTGCAGAGGACGTGATGTCTACATGGGAGTAGAACCACGTTGATGGGATCTTCAAAGCAAATTCTGCAAAGAATCTTCTCCTGAATATTCCAAGTTTTAAATCGTTACTACCATCCATGGTGACTCTATTAAACACACAGATCTTGGGAATGAATGTAATTACGTTTTGAAGCTTTTCGTATTCCTGCTGGCTATAAGTGGTGATATCTGTTTGCTCACTCAATGCAGCTTGTAGTCTCCATATCTGGTTTTAAGAGAGCT
>MU106668.1:0-25241 GCA_012274485.2 Sinapis alba
GTTCTTATTCGGGTCAAACACAATTCGAGAACAAGAGAAAGAAGTCTCTTGGTTTAACCGACGATAAAGTTCTATCATTCGGCAGAGGAGAATCCGATCACTCCGATCTAGAAGCTTCCGTCGTCAAAGAAATACCGGAGAAACGTCCAAAGAAACGGGGAAGAAAACCAGCTAACGGTAGAGAAGAGCCGCTAAACCATGTCGAAGCAGAGCGGCAGAGACGTGAAAAACTAAACCAGCGATTCTACGCGTTACGAGCGGTTGTACCAAACGTCTCAAAGATGGACAAAGCCTCTCTGCTCGGAGACGCTATCGCTTACATCAACGAGCTCAAGTCCAAGGTAACCAAGACAGAATCTGAGAAAGTTCAGATTAAAAACCAGCTCGAGGAGGTGAAGTTAGAACTCGCGGGAAGAAAAGCGAGTGCTGGTGGAGATCTATCAACGTCTTCTTCCATGACGGCGATCAAACCGGTGGGGATGGAGATCGAAGTGAAGATTATCGGTTGGGACGCGATGATTAGGGTGGAATCAAGCAAGAGGAATCATCCGGCGGCCAGATTGATGTCGGCCTTGATGGATCTTGAGCTTGAGGTGAATCACGCGAGCATGTCGGTGGTTAACGATCTAATGATTCAGCAAGCGACGGTGAAGATGGGGTTCAGAATCTACACGCAGGAACAGCTCCGTGCGAATTTAATTTCAAAGATCGGTTAAATTTTATACTGTTTTACCTGTCAAATCATATTTAGTTCGTTTTAGTAGGGTTGTTCCAGTAATTTTGTAACTGCAGTTATAAGTCCAAAAACAGGGCGACAACTTTCTTTTGCTTGTATCTCCATGTGTAACGTGTATATATGAGTAATACTATGTATTAGTTACTACCAAATCGATTTCTACAGAGTTTTAGATAACACAACTCATCAAAATTTCCAAAGATTGTCGTTTGCGTTGGAAGTGGTCCAATCTTCGATTGCCACTGTTTTTGAGATGTGATCAAAGATTCTTTTTAAAAAAAATCGATTATCAACTATATGAACTGACATTTTATTACAAGTTGGATTCGAGATAAAAGGGAAAGCATATTTTTTGTCCACAATACACAGTGAATTACAAAGGACGAAGAATAAGAGATTGTCAAATAAACTTAGGAGCCATATCAATATAAAAAGGGAAAATTGCCAAAACCAACCTAAAACTTGAATTCAAATACAAAAGTGTACCCAAACATCAATCAAATGCAAAAGTAACCTAAAAGAGTAGTGAAATTACAACATGCCCCTTATGACCTAAAAGAGTAGTGAAATTACAACAGGCCCCTTACCCAAACTTCCTGGAAGTCTTCGCAAGAAGACTTACGGGTATGTCTTCCGGAGAGGTCACTTTTGCAATTGGAAATTTACAATGGAAGACTTCCAGATAAGTCTTCTACATCAGACCTCTCGGGAAGTCTCTTTGATTTTTTAAAAAAATCGAAATGCCGGAGAAGACTTACAAGTAAGTCTTCTAGGAAAAAAAGGTTTGTTTTGCAATTGACCGAATTGTGTCAGAAAGTGGACTTTCGCAGAAGACTTACAAGTAAGTCTTCTGGATACTATTCAACGAAAGTCTTCTCAACTTTCAAAATTAAGTCTTCGAACCGTTGGTGTAAGTCTGCTTAGGTTACTCTTGCAATTAACAATAAAAACTTAAAATAAGTCATTTCAACCAGAAGACTTACAGGGAAGTCTTCCGANTATACTTAACATAAAGAGATCAATAGTCTTATCTTTGAATGACATGTCTTATATGTCTTTTTAGGGTTTTAAGATGTTGTGGTAAGTTTTATATAAATATGGATCTTAAGTTTCTTTACATGAAAACTCAGCAAATACAAATGAAATTTTTTGAGATCCAGTTTTCTCTTGTGTAGATATACACTATTCAATTCAAACTTATCATTGATTAAATTTTATTCCAAATCTCGTAGGTACGTGAAATTCATTTTTATAGTTGTAATAGATAAGTTTGATGTTGTTAGGATTTACAATATTCCGTTTCATCAAATTTGTTATTTTATTTTGTTATCCTCTAGTATTGCAATTATAAAAACAAATTCCATGTTCCTATGAGATTATATCGAAATAAAATCTAACCACTGGAACGATTGAATGGATTAGCTTAAATCCACATGACATAAAACTGATCTTTTATAAATATACAAAAAAATACAGATAGCTACGCAATTTGTAAGAAAAATATAATCATTGATACGATTGAATGGAATAGCTTAAACACACGACCCCAAACTGGATGTCAAAACTTTTCATTTATATGTTCCATATTTCATTAAAATAAAACTAGGAGCCATATTAATATAAAAATGGCAAAATCCCCTTAAAACCCCAGAAAGACAGACGATAATGTTTCATTCAAAGTTTAGTAAAGTGACCTCTTCATGTTAAGTATGTATTTTTATTTCACTAAATAAATCATTTTATGTATTTATGTATTTGTTGGAAAAAGCCTATATTGGTCCTCTAATATAAATTAATGTATTAACTGTTTGACTAACTAAATATTTTTGGTAGTTTCATATTTTTTGTCGATTACTCAATCTTAGTTTTTAATTTAAGTGTTTATTTAGATTTTAATGCAATTTTCAGAAACATTTAAAATTTAATAATCTTAATAAGAGAAAGTAAAGTATACAGTGACCACCAAAAATATAATATATATTTTAAAATGAATGTTTTTAAATATGTTTTTATAATTTTTTTATAAAATTTAAAATGAAAAGTTCGTAACTATTATTTTTTCATTAATTGATAACAGAATACCAACGAAATTCTTTTCTAAAAAAACAATGAAACTATCAAAATATTATAAATAGTCATACTGGTAATAATTAAATAATTATTAGAGGACCAATATAATATCTTTCTAAAATATATAAAACTACCTAAAACGATATATGTAGTCAAACTAAAAATATTTACTTAACATAAAGAGATCAATAGTCTTATCTTTGACTTACATGTCTCGTCTGTCCTTTTAGGATTTTAAGGGGATGTGTGGTAATTTTTTTATAAATATAGATCTTAGGTTTATTTACGTGGAAAATCGGAATATACAAATTAACAATTTTGAGACCCAGTTTTATCTAGTGTAGATATACATTATTCCATTAAAACTTATCAGCGATTAAATTTTATTCCATATCTTGTAGGTATGTGTAATTTTTTTTTATCGTTGTAATAGGTAAGTTTGATGTTGTGCGGATTTAAATAATTTATGTATTAACTGTTTGACTTGCTAAATAGTTCGGTAATTTTTTATTATTTGTCGATTATTCAATATTAGTTTTTAAATTAAGTGTTTATTTAGATTTTAATGCAATTTTCAAAAACATTTAAAATTTAATACTCTTATCAAGAGAAATTAAAGTAAACACTGACCATCAAAAATATAATATATATTTTAAAATGAGGTTTTTTAAAATTGTTATATAAATTTTCAATAAAATTATTATATAAATTTGCAATAACATTTAAAATTATTTTTTAAAAAATATAAAACTACCACAAAACTATAACTAGTAATATTGTTAATACATAAATTGATATTAGAGGACTAGTATTATATGTTTTCAAAAATATATAAAACTACTTAAAATGATATATGTAGTCAAACTAAAAATATATACTTAACATAAAGAGATCAATAGTCTTATCTTTGAATGACATGTCTTATATGTCTTTTTAGGGTTTTAAGATGTTGTGGTAAGTTTTATATAAATATGGATCTTAAGTTTCTTTACATGAAAACTCAGCAAATACAAATGAAAATTTTTGAGATCCAGTTTTCTCTTGTGTAGATATACACTATTCAATTCAAACTTATCATTGATTAAATTTTATTCCAAATCTCGTAGGTACGTGAAATTCATTTTTATAGTTGTAATAGATAAGTTTGATGTTGTTAGGATTTACAATATTCCGTTTCATCAAATTTGTTATTTTATTTTGTTATCCTCTAGTATTGCAATTATAAAAACAAATTCCATGTTCCTATGAGATTATATTGAAGTAAAATCTAACCACTGGAACGATTGAATGGATTAGCTTAAATCCACATGACATAAAACTGATCTTTTATAAATATACAAAAAATTACAGATAGCTACGCAATTTGTAAGAAAAATATAATCATTGATCAATTGAATGGAATAGCTTAAACACACGACCCCAAACTGGATGTCAAAACTTTTCATTTATATGTTCCAGATTTCATTAAAATAAAACTAGGAGCCTTATTAATATAAAAATGGCAAAATCCCCTTAAAACCCCAGAAAGACAGACGATAATGTTTCATTCAAAGTTTAGTAAACTGATCTCTTCATGTTAAGTATGTATTTTTATTTCACTAAATAAATCATTTTATGTATTTATGTATTTGTTGGAAAAGGCCTATATTGGTCCTCTAATATAAATTAATGTATTAACTGTTTGACTAACTAAATATTTTTGGTAGTTTCATATTTTTTGTCGATTACTCAATCTTAGTCTTTAATTTAAGTGTTTATTTAGATTTTAATGCAATTTTCAGAAACATTTAAAATTTAATAATCTTAATAAGAGAAAGTAAAGTATACAGTGACCACCAAAAATATAATATATATTTTAAAATGAATGTTTTAAATATGTTTTTATAATTTTTTTATAAAATTTAAAATGAAAAGTTCGTAACTATTATTTTTTCATTAATTGATAACAGAATACCAACGAAATTCTTTTCTAAAAAAACAATGAAACTATCAAAATATTATAAATAGTCATACTGGTAATAATTAAATAATTATTAGAGGACCAATATAATATCTTTCTAAAATATATAAAACTACCTAAAACGATATAGGTAGTCAAACTAAAAATATTTACTTAACATAAAGAGATCAATAGTCTTATCTTTGACTTACATGTCTCGTCTGTCCTTTTAGAATTTTAAGGGGATGTGTGGTAATTTTTTTATAAATATAGATTTTAGGTTTATTTACGTGGAAAATCGGAATATACAAATTAACAATTTTGAGATCCAGTTTTATCTAGTGTAGATATACATTATTCCATTAAAACTTATCAGTGATTAAATTTTATTCCATATCTTGTAGGTATGTGTAATTTTTTTTATTGTTGTAATAGGTAAGTTTGATGTTGTGCGGATTTAAATAATTTATGTATTAACTGTTTGACTTGCTAAATAGTTCGGTAATTTTTTATTCTTTGTCGATTATTTAATATTAGTTTTTAAATTAAGTGTTTATTTAGATTTTAATGCAATTTTCAAAAACATTTAAAATTTAATACTCTTATCAAGAGAAATTAAAGTAAACACTGACCATCAAAAATATAATATATATTTTAAAATGAGGTTTTTTAAAATTGTTATATAAATTTTCAATAATATTTTAAATGAAAAGTTCGTAACATTTAAAATTATTTTTTTTAAAAAATATAAAACTACCACAAAACTATAACTAGTAATATTGTTAATACATAAATTGATATTAGAGGACCAGTATTATATGTTTTCAAAAATATATAAAACTACTTAAAATGATATATGTAGTCAAACTAAAAATATTTACTTAACATAAAGAGATCAATAGTCTTATCTTTGAATGACATGTCTTATATGTCTTTTTAGGGTTTTAAGATGTTGTGGTAAGTTTTATATAAATATGAATCTTAAGTTTCTTTACATGAAAACTCAGCAAATACAAATGAAATTTTTTGAGATCCAGTTTTCTCTTGTGTAGATATACACTATTCAATTCAAACTTATCATTGATTAAATTTTATTCCAAATCTCGTAGGTACGTGAAATTCATTTTTATAGTTGTAATAGATAAGTTTGATGTTGTTAGGATTTACAATATTCCGTTTCATCAAATTTTTTATTTTATTTTGTTATCCTCTAGTACTGCAATTATAAAAACAAATTCCATGTTCCTATGAGATTAGATCGAAATAAAATCTAACCACTGGAACGATTGAATGGATTAGCTTAAATCCACATGACATAAAACTGATCTTTTATAAATATACAAAAAATTACAGATAGCTACGCAATTTGTAAGAAAAATATAATCATTGATACGATTGAATGGAATAGCTTAAACACACGACCCCAAACTGGATGTCAAAACTTTTCATTTATATGTTCCAGATTTCATTAAAATAAAACTAGGAGCCATATTAATATAAAAATGGCAAAATCCCCTTAAAACCCCAGAAAGACAGACGATAATGTTTCATTCAAAGTTTAGTAAACTGATCTCTTCATGTTAAGTATGTATTTTTATTTCACTAAATAAATCATTTTATGTATTTATGTATTTGTTGGAAAAAGCCTATATTGGTCCTCTAATATAAATTAATGTATTAACTGTTTGACTAACTAAATATTTTTCGTAGTTTCATATTTTTTTGTCGATTACTCAATCTTAGTTTTTAATTTAAGTGTTTATTTAGATTTTAATGCAATTTTCAGAAACATTTAAAATTTAATAATCTTAATAAGAGAAAGTAAAGTATACAGTGACTACCAAACATATAATATATATTTTAAAATGAATGTTTTTAAATATGTTTTTATAATTTTTTTATAAAAATTAAAATGAAAAGTTCGTAACTATTATTTTTTCATTAATTGATAACAGAATACCAACAAAATTCTTTTCTAAAAAAACAATGAAACTATCAAAATATTATAAATAGTTATACTGGTAATAATTAAATAATTATTAGAGGACCAATATAATATCTTTCTAAAATATATAAAACTACCTAAAACGATATAGGTAGTCAAACTAAAAATATTTACTTAACATAAAGAGATCAATAGTCTTATCTTTGACTTACATGTCTCGTCTGTCCTTTTAAGATTTTAAGGGGATGTGTGGTAATTTTTTTATAAATATAGATCTTAGGTTTATTTACGTGGAAAATCGGAATATACAAATTAACAATTTTGAGATCCAGTTTTATCTAGTTTAGATATACATTATTCCATTAAAACTTATCAGTGATTAAATTTTATTCCATATCTTGTTGGTATGTGTAATTTGTTTTTATCGTTGTAATAGGTAAGTTTGATGTTGTGCGGATTTAAATAATTTATGTATTAACTGTTTGACTTGCTAAATAGTTCGGTAAATTTTTATTCTTTGTCGATTATTCAATATTAGTTTTTAAATTAAGTGTTTATTTAGATTTTAATGCAATTTTCAAAAACATTTAAAATTTAATACTCTTATCAAGAGAAATTAAAGTAAACACTGACCATCAAAAATATAATATATATTTTAAAATGATGTTTTTTAAAATTGTTATATAAATTTTCAATAACATTTTAAATGAAAAGTTCGTAACATTTAAAATTATTTTTAAAAAAATATAAAACTACCACAAAACTATAACTAGTAATATTGTTAATACATAAATTGATATCAGAGGACCAGTATTATATGTTTTCAAAAATATATAAAACTACTTAAAATGATATATGTAGTCAAACTAAAAATATATACTTAACATAAAGAGATCAATAGTCTTATCTTTGAATGACATGTCTTATATATCTTTTTAGGGTTTTAAGATGTTGTGGTAAGTTTTATATAAATATGGATCTTAAGTTTCTTTACATGAAAACTCAGCAAATACAAATGAAATTTTTTGAGATCCAGTTTTCTCTTGTGTAGATATACACTATTCAATTCAAACTTATCATTGATTAAATTTTATTCCAAATCTCGTAGGTACGTGAAATTCATTTTTATAGTTGTAATAGATAAGTTTGATGTTGTTAGGATTTACAATATTCCGTTTCATCAAATTTGTTATTTTATTTTGTTATCCTCTAGTACTGCAATTATAAAAACAAATTCCATGTTCCTATGAGATTAGATCGAAATAAAATCTAACCACTGGAACGATTGAATGGATTAGCTTAAATCCACATGACATAAAACTGATCTTTTATAAATATACAAAATATTACAGATAGCTACGCAATTTGTAAGAAAAATATAATCATTGATACGATTGAATGGAATAGCTTAAACACACGACCCCAAACTGGATGTCAAAACTTTTCATTTATATGTTCCAGATTTCATTAAAATAAAACTAGGAGCCATATTAATATAAAAATGGCAAAATCCCCTTAAAACCCCAGAAAGACAGACGATAATGTTTCATTCAAAGTTTAGTAAACTGATCTCTTCATGTTAAGTATGTATTTTTATTTCACTAAATAAATCATTTTATGTATTTATGTATTTGTTGGAAAAAGCCTATATTGGTCCTCTAATATAAATTAATGTATTAACTGTTTGACTAACTAAATATTTTTGGTAGTTTCATATTTTTTGTCGATTACTCAATCTTAGTTTTTAATTTAAGTGTTTATTTAGATTTTAATGCAATTTTCAGAAACATTTAAAATTTAATAATCTTAATAAGAGAAAGTAAAGTATACACTGACCACCAAAAATATAATATATATTTTAAAATGAATGTTTTTAAATATGTTTTTATAATTTTTTTATAAAATTTAAAATGAAAAGTTCGTAACTATTATTTTTTTCATTAATTAATAACAGAATACCAACGAAATTCTTTTCCAAAAAAACAATGAAACTATCAAAATATTATAAATAGTTATACTGGTAATAATTAAATAATTATTAGAGGACCAATATAATATCTTTCCAAAATATATAAAACTACCTAAAACGATATAGGTAGTCAAACTAAAAATATTTACTTAACATAAAGAGATCAATAGTCTTATCTTTGTATGACATGTCTTGTCAGTCCTTTTAAGATTTTAAGGGGCTGTGGTAATTTTTATATAAATATAGATCTTAGGTTTATTTACGTGAAAATCAGAATATACAAATTAAAAAAATTGAGATCCATTTTTCTCTAGTGTAGATATACACTATTCCATTAAAACTTATCAGTGATTAAATTTTATTCCATATCTTGTAGGTATGTGTAATTTGTTTTTATCGTTGTAATAGGTAAGTTTGATGTTGTGCGGATTTAAATAATTTATGTATTAACTGTTTGACTTGCTAAATAGTTCGGTAGTTTTTTATTCTTTGTCGATTATTCAATATTAGTTTTTAAATTAAGTGTTTATTTAGATTTTAATGCAATTTTCAAAAACATTTAAAATTTAATACTCTTATCAAGAGAAATTAAAGTAAACACTGACCATTAAAAATATAATATATATTTTAAAATGAGGTTTTTAAAAATGTTATATAAATTTTCAATAACATTTTAAATGAAAAGTTTGTAAAATTAAAAAATTATTTTTTAAAAAATATAAAACTACCACAAAACTATAACTAGTAATATTGTTAATACATAAATTGATATTAGAGGACCAGTATTATATGTTTTCAAAAATATATAAAACTACTTAAAATGATATATGTAGTCAAACTAAAAATATATACTTAACATAAAGAGATCAATAGTCTTATCTTTGAATGACATGTCTTATATATCTTTTTAGGGTTTTAAGATGTTGTGGTAAGTTTTATATAAATATGGATCTTAAGTTTCTTTACATGAAAACTCAGCAAATACAAATGAAATTTTTTGAGATCCAGTTTTCTCTTGTGTAGATATACACTATTCAATTCAAACTTATCATTGATTAAATTTTATTCCAAATCTCGTAGGTACGTGAAATTCATTTTTATAGTTGTAATAGATAAGTTTGATGTTGTTAGGATTTACAATATTCCGTTTCATCAAATTTGTTATTTTATTTTGTTATCCTCTAGTACTGCAATTATAAAAACAAATTCCATGTTCCTATGAGATTAGATCGAAATAAAATCTAACCACTGGAACGATTGAATGGATTAGCTTAAATCCACATGACATAAAACTGATCTTTTATAAATATACAAAATATTACAGATAGCTACGCAATTTGTAAGAAAAATATAATCATTGATACGATTGAATGGAATAGCTTAAACACACGACCCCAAACTGGATGTCAAAACTTTTCATTTATATGTTCCAGATTTCATTAAAATAAAACTAGGAGCCATATTAATATAAAAATGGCAAAATCCCCTTAAAACCCCAGAAAGACAGACGATAATGTTTCATTCAAAGTTTAGTAAACTGATCTCTTCATGTTAAGTATGTATTTTTATTTCACTAAATAAATCATTTTATGTATTTATGTATTTGTTGGAAAAAGCCTATATTGGTCCTCTAATATAAATTAATGTATTAACTGTTTGACTAACTAAATATTTTTGGTAGTTTCATATTTTTTGTCGATTACTCAATCTTAGTTTTTAATTTAAGTGTTTATTTAGATTTTAATGCAATTTTCAGAAACATTTAAAATTTAATAATCTTAATAAGAGAAAGTAAAGTATACACTGACCACCAAAAATATAATATATATTTTAAAATGAATGTTTTTAAATATGTTTTTATAATTTTTTTATAAAATTTAAAATGAAAAGTTCGTAACTATTATTTTTTTCATTAATTAATAACAGAATACCAACGAAATTCTTTTCTAAAAAAACAATGAAACTATCAAAATATTATAAATAGTTATACTGGTAATAATTAAATAATTATTAGAGGACCAATATAATATCTTTCCAAAATATATAAAACTACCTAAAACGATATAGGTAGTCAAACTAAAAATATTTACTTAACATAAAGAGATCAATAGTCTTATCTTTGTATGACATGTCTTGTCAGTCCTTTTAAGATTTTAAGGGGCTGTGGTAATTTTTATATAAATATAGATCTTAGGTTTATTTACGTGAAAATCAGAATATACAAATTAAAAAAATTGAGATCCATTTTTCTCTAGTGTAGATATACACTATTCCATTAAAACTTATCAGTGATTAAATTTTATTCCATATCTTGTAGGTATGTGTAATTTGTTTTTATCGTTGTAATAGGTAAGTTTGATGTTGTGCGGATTTAAATAATTTATGTATTAACTGTTTGACTTGCTAAATAGTTCGGTAGTTTTTTATTCTTTGTCGATTATTCAATATTAGTTTTTAAATTAAGTGTTTATTTAGATTTTAATGCAATTTTCAAAAACATTTAAAATTTAATACTCTTATCAAGAGAAATTAAAGTAAACACTGACCATTAAAAATATAATATATATTTTAAAATGAGGTTTTTAAAAATGTTATATAAATTTTCAATAACATTTTAAATGAAAAGTTTGTAAAATTAAAAAAATATTAAACTACCAAAAAACATAAATATAGCATTTAAAATTTTGTGTCTAACGTAACTTTTACTAAAAAAAAAATTCTTCATTTAGACCCCAGGGAAAATATAAACTCGACACTTAAAAAGTTATGTGCATAATGTAATTATTGATGATTTCATTTTTTGTTACTTAGTTACTTGAGAATTTGTTATTTGTGTTATTGGTATTATACTTCATTTTTGGGCACAAAGTTATTAACACTTGAATTTTTCTTTCTGTTTTATTTTAGAGTTGGGAGATTCTTTTGTATATTTTGAGTTTGAAAACTAACATTTTATGCTTTTTTGGAGTAGTAAGATGCTTTTTTTTAATTGTCTTCACCTCAAAGTCTTCAACGGTCTGTTTATTTTTAATGTGTAATTTTGCTAGACATGATTTCACAATNTCTTTGTCGATTATTCAATATTAGTTTTTAAATTAAGTGTTTATTTAGATTTTAATGCAATTTTCAAAAACATTTAAAATTTAATACTCTTATCAAGAGAAATTAAAGTAAACACTGACCATTAAAAATATAATATATATTTTAAAATGAGGTTTTTAAAAATGTTATATAAATTTTCAATAACATTTTAAATGAAAAGTTTGTAAAATTAAAAAAATATTAAACTACCAAAAAACATAAATATAGCATTTAAAATTTTGTGTCTAACGTAACTTTTACTAAAAAAAAAATTCTTCATTTAGACCCCAGGGAAAATATAAACTCGACACTTAAAAAGTTATGTGCATAATGTAATTATTGATGATTTCATTTTTTGTTACTTAGTTACTTGAGAATTTGTTATTTGTGTTATTGGTATTATACTTCATTTTTGGGCACAAAGTTATTAACACTTGAATTTTTCTTTCTGTTTTATTTTAGAGTTGGGAGATTCTTTTGTATATTTTGAGTTTGAAAACTAACATTTTATGCTTTTTTGGAGTAGTAAGATGCTTTTTTTTAATTGTCTTCACCTCAAAGTCTTCAACGGTCTGTTTATTTTTAATGTGTAATTTTGCTAGACATGATTTCACAATTTTTTTAATCTGCTATATTTTGTATATTTTTGTGTAAATACTCGCCCAAAATCTCATGCTTTTGTATAACCTATCTTGCACCAAATTTGTGAGTAAAAACACCTGTTTTGAAATTGTCTCCATTCTTTTTTTTTTCTCAACACTTTTGTCTTATTATTTTTTTTGTTTTTAACAAGAAAATCTACAATTAACCAAAAAATATAACTGTACCACGCTTTATCAATAAATACAGAAGAGTACACTGGAAATTAGTAAAAATAGACATTTTGTTCTTTTTCAAAAATAGTTGTGATTTTATCTTTGGTTGCTACATATATCTAGTTAAATTTTACAAGGTTAATACATTATAAATCAAGTTTGAGTGTAACAAAATTCATTCTCCTTTTTTTTTGAAAAAAAAAAGAAAGCAGTTGTTTAATTGAGATTAACTTTAATTTATAAGACTAAGTATAAAGAAATATAATGTAAAGTTGGAATTCTCATCTACAGCAAAAGACTCGTTTTAAAATACTTATAAAATGGTTTCGTTTTTTCTTTATCTTTTTTTGTTAAATTTGAATCGGTGATCTCCCTATTTTATATGTCCTATGTAAATACATGTAAAAATATATTGCTTCCATATATTACTTTTGAGACTATCTCATGTTTCTCGTATTTCATAATTGCTATCTAGACTGAAAAAACATCAGCAACAGAATCTGATATTATTTAATAGAAGAATTCTCTTATTCTTTCTGTAAGGGTACAATTTTTTTGACCAAGATGGATCCAATGGCTTTGATCGCCTAACTTTATATGATCATCAATCCTTGCGAACCTTGGTCATTTTTTCGCATTGAGTCGAAAATGGGTTCATAGCAGCTGTGTACGTCACCTTCACTAGAGTAAAAAAAACTATAAAAGTATTACTTACCGATTGAAAAGTCATGAGAAAATCACCACAACTTTCTTTTCTTGCACATGTGAATGTAGACATGTGAGATGAAGATCTAAGTAATAAATTAAAGAGAAATTGGTAATACCTGAAAAATTAAGCTGTAAATGAAAAAAAAATTAAGTTATGAACAAATTAAAATATGGCATCGCTAATCTGATACATTGTTGATACATCGCCGTCAAATACAAGAAAATAAATAAGGCCCCTTTTTGATACATCGTTGTCTAGCTAATATCTTGAGAACAGAGATTCTTTGGAGACTTAATCTCCCTTTATGAACCTGAATAACTCTTCTTCTTATTCCTTCAGAACATTCTCAAGAAAGCCTGTGAGCCAATTGCCATATCTGGTTATTAAAAAGAGAAAGGAAAACTATGTATGTTATAAAAACAGAGGAACCAAATTCAGTGTAATGATTCCAAAAAAAAACTTGGAAAGCATAGTACATAATGGATTGTTTTTCAAGTTCAGGTGATAAGAATATTGAGCAAACACAGCAAAAGAAAACCACAATACCTGAGAGGCTAGGGCATATTTATATGGTGTTCTTTCAACTCCTTCAGCCCCTTTTGCAGTTTCACTATTAGATCAGACAACCTTCCATATTTCCGTATGATAGAACCAGATACACTTCAACATGAAAACAGAACGAAGTATCTAGTTGCAGGAATCATAAATGTAAAAAAGACCATCCGTGATAAAAATATCCAAAGTTAGATTTTGGGAGCAAAAGTCTCAAGCTTTTTAAAACCCATAAATAGTTGTTCTTATCTGTGACACATACTTCAAAACATAGTACGAACAGCAGTATTTTATCATACTTACTATAGGTAATTAATTAAGTTACAAGGAGAGCATATGCATAGTACACAATTTGCCATAATATCATTTAGCTTCATGGAATTTTCTATGCAAATCAATTGAACATGAATCAACACAAAGCCGATCCTATTTGTTTGAGGTGAAAATGATAGTAAATAAGATTCAAAGCTTAGAACATGGAGCAAGGTACTTAGTATGGCGACCATGTGCTATAATCTTACCGTTCTTCTTATTCTTTAGCTCAACATTTATAAGTGCTAGTGTTTTACTCATACGCAAAGCCTTCGACTTAATCTTTATCTCTTCCTGTAGAAAAATATCATTAACCATTACTAACATGAGTTTTGACTCTTCCTCAACTTTCAAGAATCAAAACAAAAAAACAATCTTACGTGCAAGGAAAGCATCATTACGGTGGAAACATTGATCTCCACTGAAACTCCCGACTGTAAAATTAACTCATGTTGTCTAAATTATAGCTGATCCTATCAAATCCACCAGAGCCGCCGTTGCTCCTCCGTGTAAGAAATTGCATCCGTTCTTTCTTCCTTTCCAAAATCAAGTTTAACGTATCATCAAACTGAAATTAGGGAGATGAGTCAGCTGATGTGTTGTTTACGTGTACAAATAAAATGTTTTGATTAGTTTTTGAAGTTTTTTTCATTTAATGACATGTCGACTCTACAAAGCTCGAAGAGGTGTTAACTCCTTGAGAAGCATTTGTGTTATTATTGTATTGATTTTTATGCAATGATGATATATTTCAAATAACTTTCAGAAATCATGTATGCATTATGTATGTTTAAAGAACGAAAATTTAAATTGTCCAGCTAAATCGGACAATCAAATATTCTCAAAATCATTTTCATATTTTCTTTTTAGGAAGTATTTTTGATTTTCTAAAAATTCTAAATATTTCTTTCACTATTGGTGTTTGATATTTCCTATTACAAAGATTTCGGAAGATCTTCAATTGTATTATAACAACTAGTATATCTTCCTTGACTGATTACTCCCCGGTATTTTTTCTTCCTAGGTTTTGCTTCCTTCGTCTCTCCTATCTTTCGTTTAGTTGATAGACAAACATTTTTTTGGTGTTTATAACTGCTTAGTCCTATAGCTTTTGTAGTTTGAAGGAGATTAAAAAAAACTCCAGGGAAATGTCTCAGATTACTAATGAAGATTCTGGTATGCGTTTGAGTATTCCTTTTTCATTTGCACTTAGTTTTTTAATTCTCAAAGTACCCATCTATTTGTTTTCTGCTATATCATATTTTATGAATTTTCATTGTTTTTTTGTTTGTTAAAATATGCTTCTTTTATAAATTCTAAAACCTATCACACGCAGCAAACCCTTCTGAATTATATGGGACATATACATGGAAGATTGGGGACTTTTTAGAAATAAGTAAGAAAGAGATCCGTAGCAATGTTTTTGAAGTTGGTGGCCATCAATGGTAAATAACAATTTCTTCTTCGGTGGATTATATAATAAGCCTCAGACTTTTTGAATAATATCTTATTTTCTTCTATACCTATGACAGGTATATTTTAGTTTATCCACAAGGGTGTGAAATTTCTAACTATCTCTCTGTGTTTCTCTGTGTTGCAAACCATCATAAACTTCTTCCAGGTGAGTATTATATATATTGTCTCGATCTGCATGCAAACCTCTTAAACTAATTCATCAATTAGGATAACACCTTTTGGAGACAGGTTGGAAACATTTTGCTGTGGTTACCGTATCTTTGATGAATATTTATCCAAATAAATCGAAGCATTCAGGTTATGTTTTTTGATCATTTAACTTTGCTTAGATCCCTTTATACCTAGACAAAAGTAATTAAACAGGTTTCTTGCAGATACGCTACACGAGTTTTGTAAGAGAGAGCGTGATTGGGGATGGAAAAAGTTTATAGAGTTACCTAGAATACAGGAGGGTTTCATACACGACTCTTGTTCTCTTATAATTAAGGCTCAAGTACAGGTCATTAGGTAAATCTGCAAGATTTTGAGTGTATCTAGAGTGATTAAATATATATATCCATTTCTCTGTTATTTTTTTTCTTGGCACCATTAACATACAACCAACTTATCTTTAGAGTTAAAATTGATTATTGTAGAAAGAGTGTGGACGGACCTTTTCCCTGCCTTGATGGTCAGTACAGAAAGGAACTTCTTAGGGTTTATTTAACAAATGTGGAGCACATTATGTTGAGGTTTATGAAAGAAAAAAGAAGTAAGTTGATGGAGGACAAGACAAGATGGACAAGGTACATTTTTCTTGTGTTGTATTCTTGATAAATTTTCTCTAAAAAGTTTTGAGAAAATTATCTGCATCATATATAACAAAGAATGTGTGTTGTTAATATCCTGGTGGTGCAGCTTGTGTGCCTTTTGGTTAGGGATGGATCAAAAATCAAGGCGAACGTTGTCTGCAGAGAAAATGGATGTGATTCAGAAACTAGTTGTGAAGCATTTTTCCACCAACAAAGAAGTTACATTCCCTTTGATGATGGATTTCTTGTTTAAGGGGTTAAGTTCTCTTGTTTTGGATACCAAGGAGAAAATAATACATACAACTTCAAAACAAATGGTAAAGCTCCTCAAAGATGATTTGGATTCTCCGGTAAATACAATATTGAAGGCTCTTGAAGAGGAACCTAAGAAAGAAAGAGCATTTGATGGCAAAGAATTGACAGCTCCAATTGTTACTGTGGACAAAGATATGTTTGTTTTAGCTGATGATGTGATTTTACTCATGGAGAAAGCTGTTCTTGAGCCATTTCCCGATGAAAGGGTTCCTCCAAACCGTATTGAGGTTAGCTTCACATCGTTTATTCGGCTCCATAACTATTAGAACTTCTATTGTATTTGATGACCTTATTATTATTATTATTTTTTTAAGGTTGATTATGACGGAGATCAGCATGATGATGAGAAGCTACTAACTGAGTATGCTAGACACACTTTGGAGGTATTTGTTATTGATCATATCTTCTGCAACAAAATTGAGTTGGCATATAAAGACGCCATTGCACTGAAAATGCAAGAGGAGCTTATTCGTGAAGAAGAAGATCTGAAGAAGAGAAGAGTAAAGTCAACTAAAAGTTCGTGAAGAATACAGAAGTTACTGACTTTGTTGGAAAGCAAGTCAACTAAATTTATTTTAGTTTTTATTTCTATGCCTTGCTAAAAAAATATTTAATGTTCTGGATTTTAGACTTTCTCTATAAGCAATTCTACTTTTCAGTATTGGAAAAGTTAAGATTAAATATGCTTGTCATATTTTATTCAATTTTACATATACTATCTCCGTTTTCAGATTACAAATATTTCGAAAATATTATTTTAAAAATAATTGAAAGTTTTAATATACTTTTATTAATTAATATTGATAAATTATAAACTTCAAAATATAACTGAGATTCATTTACTTAAAACTAATGAAAATAGTTAATCATACGTAATGATCATTAGAACAATTTTTTAATGTGTAGAAACATTAAAAATATATTAGTTTGAAACATAAAAAAATACTTCGGTTTCTGGCTTTCATAATTATATTGCATCAGAACTGTAGAAAAATAGAAGCCGAAAAGCTTTAGTTGAAGGGATTTGGCCCAGTTCATGTGTGAACTCAAGTGAAAAAGTTAACATAACTAGTAATCATTAGGAGTTGCACAAAAAACTAGTAATCATTAAGTCCAATTAGTTGAAACTTTATGCTTTGCCTAACGACATCTCCAATCCTACTCCAAACATTATTTTGGAATAAAATCTTCTTAAACTCCACTCTATTTTCAACTCCAAAATAGAGTAATGGCTAGGATTACTCTATTTATGGAATAATCTTACATATTACTCCATTTTGGTGTTGAATTTTTTTATTTGTGAAATGATCAAAATCTTTAATATTTTTATTTCTTACTTAAATAATATTTTAAAATAATATAATAACATATATAAACAAGATATTCTATTATTCAATAATTTTACATAAAAATACATAACATAACTAAAAAATATAAAATAAAAATAACATAAAATGATCTACAGTCGTATTTTGCTATTGTGAAAGGACATGTTCATTTTTAGAAAAAATATGTTACATGACAATATAACTACATGTATAATTTTACATAACATGACAATTGTGAATGATCATGAACTTGATGCACCAATAAAACTTGGAAAAGAAACTCCACCTCTAGATATCGAAATTGCAGAACATGAAAATGTCTGATTTCAAAATTTTCTTGCTCCATTTAGGAATATCAAAGATAAAAAAAAACTATTTTTCATTACGAAATGCATTAATTGATTATTTGTGAGAAAAATATTGTAATGCTCATTATTGAACCAACTTATATATTATCTTTTATTTTATTTTATGATTTTTTGTAATTTTTAATAATAAATATTTAATTCAAATAAATTATATTTTAATCAATTTTTATAAACTTAAAATAGTTGAGGTAAATTGATAAATTTTATAAGTATAAGGTATTATTAACAATTATTAGTTAAATTATTATTTTGGAGTAAAAATTGGAGTAATACATTGGAGTAAAACTTTACTTCATTTTAGTGTTACACAATTTTGGAGTAAAATATGGAGTAATACATTGAAAATGCTCTAACCTGAAGAGTACGTGAGGCGAAGAAACCGTCATGGAGGTGGAGCAATGATGAGCGGTCATAGAGGATAGGCATGGAGCGGATATCACTATTTGTAATTTACTCCACAATTTATGAATATCTATTTTCTGATTTGTTTTGTTTTGAAAAAAATACGGATATCTGATTTTTTGAATATCTAAAAAGTTTATAGATATTTACGAATATTTACGATAATTATGTCAATACAAATAAATCTAAAGAAACTATATAACTTTTTCAAAAAAAAAATATTTTACATAATATAAACAAAAAGTAAAATTTAGTGAAACTAATATTCCATAATTTCTAAAAATTAATTTTTTTTTTGTAAAACATAATTTTTTAAAAAACTGTAGTTTTATTTTAAAAAATTGTTTCTTAATTTAATACTTTATAAGTAATTTTATAAACGGAATTATTAAAATTATATGTTAAAAATAATTATATAATTATATAAATTATACATTTACAACTCTCTATTTAATTGTAAATATACTTCTATTTGTATAAAAACATAATGAAGCGGATATCCAACCTGATTTTTTTAGTATTTGTGATTTGTTTCATTTTTAACGGATATTGACTTTTAATATTTGCTTGTTCTGAAGACTTATGGATATTCAAATTCTTTAGATTGAATCAAAACGAATAACAAATCGAATTAAATTTAACAGATAGAATGTTCAGTCCTAATAGAAGAGTCAAAACATATGTGACAGTTGTCATTTCAAAGAAGCAGTAGCCAAAAAAGCTAGGGTCAAGCCTTGCTAAAAGCTGACCAAACATATGCTTGGGGTGGTGATGTTTATAATGTTTAAGGGTCGTGGATTCGACTCTTTGCAACATGGTTTTTAACATTTAAAAAAAAAACAAAAAAAAAAACTGAAGGGCCTAAAGGATGTTATGTGATAAGCTTATCGTTTTCGTGACAAAAATAAAAGGAGAATAGAAGAAGAGATAAGATGAGAAGAGAAAGAGAGTGACAAAAATAAAAGGAAAATAGAAAGAGAGTTAAGATGAGAAGAGAAAGAAGGAGAAAGAAAGTTTTGAGGATGAAACCTTTGTAATTGTTTGATCGTAATTGTTTGATGAAAACGGTTTACAGATTCTAACTTAATTTAAATATATATATATATATATATATATATATATATATAGAATACTGCCTTAGGCTTCATTGCTCTTAATCATTCAGAGGCCTAATAATAAAAAAGTTCACTACAATCCAATATGCAACCTTATCAGAAAGCTGGAGATCCGATTGGTGATAACCAATTTAGCATCAATTTCTTTGACGATCAAATCAATAGATTGGAAGATGTTCATGTGCATACGTGCAGTCCTATATATCTAGGTTGCATAGACGGTTGACTGCTAGCAGAGAAGAGCTAATCAACGTTCGATTTTACCCCTCAAAAAATTGCATGTGGTTGATCGTTCGGTTCTAATCCTTGATAGGTTGGATAAAGCATCTTGCAACAATCATAGACCATATGGAAAAGGTGAAAGTATAGTCAAAGAGGAGATGATTCCTTGACTCAAGTCCCTTAGACATGAGAGATATGAGGGGCTTGTATGCCAAACATGAGAGATATGAGGGGCTTGTATGCCAACCCCAATTTAAAAGTTGATCTCTGGTGGAACATCTACCAAGTCTTCCAGTCTTCTATCTTATCTATCAAAATCTCATCCCATTTGTATGAGTGGTTGTTGTCATTGCTAAGCTACAAATACAAAGGAACTTAATTTCTTCAATACTATGCCATTTGAACACCGAATATCAGATTCATCACATTTACCTTTCGCTCCACAGCATATGAACAACGATAATATTAATTGTACTAGTTAGCATCTGACTTAGACATTCTTGCTACCATGATTTCGCCACACCAGTATTTCTTCAGCAAACCAATCATTTGTCTTCTCCCTTGAACACTTGATGTCCCTGTCGAAACTCTACTATCATTGCTCATCTTCAGTTTCGATGAGGGGAGAGATTTTGGATTGTCGTTTTTAGGGTTCCTCTATTTGGTAATTGAGACTTAAAACCTGGATTCGAACTGGGTGAAAATATCGGATCTCTGGTCAGGTTACTTTGCGTCGACTAAGTACAAGTGTGATCTCGTATAGGTTGATGCCTGAAGGAGTTCATGTAAGGAGAAGAGTAAATTTCTAGGTGATTGAATATGGATTTATCCGAAGCTGAACAAAGGGGAACATGTCTCTTAAAAAGATGAGATTTAAGATTGAAAATAATTGATTGCTTAACTTCCAAAAACGTAGGTACATGTGTGAAAAAATATATAAAAGAAACTGAAAACCGCAATCCTAAACCGTTTGTGAAAATAAAATCCTAGTTGGTCTAAGAATACCAAACCTACTCTAATTGGTTTACACTCTAATTAGCCTTTGAAGATGAAAATAATGCCTCTTCTTTTATCACTGGAACTTTTCAAGGCATTACACTTTACAACAGCTGCAACAGTGACAAAAGCCGAATGTGGAAGTGAAGATGATAAGCCGCAGTTGGAAATGGTAGATGTGTTCCATTCTCTTGCACCAGTCAAAAGATGTGGAGGTTTCTTCTCCGTTTTAATAGAGGTATATACACATACACGTGTGAAAGAGAAAGAGACTTGAAAAGGAACTTAAGAAAGGCAAGGTATGTAATTGCATGCATGTCTGCTGGTTCCAGAAGGTATGGACCAATCAGTTGTTTCACTTCGAGATTCATACATGCATAAGTATTACCAATCTTTTCATTAAATTTTTGAAAAAGGGATGAGAGGAAGTGGTTGAGTACATTTACACAAAACCGTACCTATCAACTTAGTTTTGTTTGGAACAACATTGTTATCTATTTTATTTCACATTGATCAATACATTACGAGAACCATATAAGAGTTCAAACTAAGCAACAAAAGATAAAATCTTGATCACTTGGTCTTTAATCTGCTGGTGGAAAGCAACGTTGTTCCATTGATACATGAAATGGGAGTAAAGACTCAGAACACATGCAAACGGTTAAGCAACAATCTTTTTCGTGTATGTTGTAACATTAAGCAACAATCTTTAAAAAGAGGAGAACTACAAAAAGATAAATCCCAAGAATCATCCATTTTACAAGCTTTCATTTATGTCAAAGCTAATAAGGTAGATGATGCTTGGGATCTATCTTGTCATCACCCACACAAAAAGAAAGAGTGACAGTAGCACACCAAAAAAAACTGGCATATGGCATATTAATAAGACAAAAAATAAAGATAAATCACTCAGGAAGTCATGCGTCCTTTACACTCTTCAAGACTTTGCAAAAGTCGATTCATGAGATCATTATAAGTCACTTCGTTTGGGAAAGCAAGACCTTGATTATCAAATGCAGTGACTTATAATACTCTCATAAAACAATCTTCAGCAACTTCCCAAGAAAAAATAAATCAAAAACTAGATAAGAGTAGAAAACATCTGCATAGAGTACACTTCTCTGAGATCCGTTTCCATCCCATCTGCAGATACAAGATAAAGTCATCATAGTCCACTTGAATTAAGACTTGACTGTCAAAATTTATTAAGAACAGTTATAGGATCTACCTTTACCGATTATGAAGTTGCTTTCTTAGCAATCTCAATGGATCGATTCTTGCTTGAGCTGATTGAGAGCTCTGTTTCGTGAGAAACAATGTAAACGGCGTACGGCTTTAACCTAATAGAGTTTGTTGAGTGGAGGAGTGTTATTTAGGGGTTGATTGACAGAGCATTAGCATAAGCATTATGCTCGTAATTATCCAATCAACATTTATCATATAAGTATTTAAAAAACATTTACAAAATGCTAATGTTCTCCAAATGCTCTTTGCTCAATGCTCTCATATAGAGCTTTTGGTAGAACATTTGCAGTAGAATATATAAAAATTTAAAATAATTATTTATAATTTATTTATTTTTATTAAAATAATATAAAATTTATCTTTATAATCAAAAAAATAAATTTATATTTTAAAAAATAAAAGATGCGTTTAAATATTGAAACTTTTTCAAAATAACAATATTTCACATTTAAAATATAATATAATTTATATAATTACATATATGATTCATTATTTTTAATAACAAAATATAAAATAATATATATTTATATATTATATATTATAAAATTAACATATAAAAATATTTAGAAATAAATAAATTATTTATCATATATTAATTTTTATGATAATATTATAGGTGAATTATTTACTTCTCTACCAAANTTATATATCATATATTAATTTTTATGATAATATTATAGGTGAATTATTTACTTCTCTACCAAAAAATAAATAATGATAAATAATATATAATTAATTTTTTATTTAATAATATCAAGAATTTATATCAAAAAGTAATAATATTTCACTTTTAAAATAAATTTATTTAATAATATTATTTTTAAATAAATTTATATTTTTATAAAAGTAATAATATTTCACATTTAAAATCTAATTTATATAATTAAATAATTTTCATTATTTTTAATAACAAATATATCATTAATATATATTATAATTTAATATATATATATATATATTATGCTAACTTTTATTATAATTTTAAAATTGTATAATGCTACTGCTCTACCAATCAATTTATAAAAGATTTTATTGAGAATATACAACTTCTACAGCATACAACTTCTGCAGTATATTGCTACTCCTTTATCATCAGCGGTACCAATTGGACCTTATTATTATAGGCTACGATAAGAAAACCGGTTAAGCGACGATTTAAACTTGCCAACCCGGTTAAAGTAAATTATAGGAGAGAACCGGTGTGCCCTAAATCCGTAGGTTAAGCGTTTTTACTTTTAGATGTTAAATTGTTAATTAGTAATTAAGGTTACTATTACTCAGCCTGCTGCCTGACCCGTAGAAAGCTCGGCCTATTATGAGCCCGTACACAAGGCATGTCATTTTATTTTTATTTTATCACAATAATGGATTATCAAAAATGGAGTTTACTGGTAAATCACTTCTTCAGATGGTACGTACTACAATGCTTATTTTATTATTCAATATATTCTTTTAAATTATATTAGATGTTTGCCCGCAATTTTGCGGGTAAATATATTATATTAAATATATTATATGAAAAAATATATTATGATTATTTTGTTATAAATTTTGAATAATAATTAAAATAATTTTTAATTAATTTCAAATAGTTAGATAATCAAAAAACATTAGTATATACTTTTATAAGACCTGTGAGATTAATAATAGTTCAACAACTAAACTTTAGTCACTACAAATATTTTTTTATAAAAAATAATATTATAATCAATTCAGATAATTAGTTGTAGAATTACTTAATATTTTATTTTAATATGTGAAAAAATCAGGAATACTCTACCTTTCAAAAAATAAAAATGAGAGTTTTTTTATGTAGAACACCAGATGTTTTTTTCGTGAAAATATTTTGTAAACGTTTTGTGTGGACTTTAGAAAACATAAAAATTCTAACAATTCTTTACCTACAAATCTAATTCTTTTATATAAGAATATATATATGGTCTGAAATGCTAATGTAATTTACAAAATTTCACCACTGAACACAATGTTCACAATTTACATTATATTTTTTATCTACAAATCTAATTCTTTTATATAATAATATATAAGGTCTATAATGTTCACCACTGCGCAAAATGTTCACAATTTACATTATATTTTTTTATCTTTGACTTTAACAATTATAGAACATGACATATTTTATTTATGTCTCTTTATTTTTTTACTATTTAAAACAAGCATGCTAATTTTATTATAATCAAAGCTATAAGAATAATAGGGCTTTTTTCAAAAGTGACTCAAAACTTGAACTCAATTGCAAAACCAACCCATGTTTTTTTAAAAATTTCCACTTTCCTTTTTCACCCTAGAAGTTCGGATAATTCACGAAAATGCCATTACTTTTTTTTTTTTGAAAATGATTGTATTACTATATCATCATCATCTTCATCAAGTATTTACAATATTGTCATTGGCTTCAATACACCAACCACCATGAACAACCAATTTGAAGCTTTTAATGCTTCTAAAATCAACATCTACATCTTTATATACTTATTTCTTACACACACAAACTATTTTCCTTTCACTTTCTCTCTTATTACTTCCCAAAATCCTAACTTTTTGATTTTAAAATTTATAAACTTATTAATGTTACTAAAATTCATGATTCTTGGTCAAGAACAAGTATGTAACTTTCACTAAGAAATGATATGTATTTGGAGAAGTTAAACATGAATCTCACCAAATTTAAGAAGAATTTTTATTTTTTTTCAGATGTGGTTCGTGGAGAAGACTAAACTGAAAGTCTTCTCCACCGAGAAGACTTACAGGGAAGTCTTCTAGGAAGTCTTCCAGCAGAAGACTTCCCTGTAAGTCTTCTAGCTTTATTTTTTTGTGATTTTGGTCTTCTGTCG
>MU106668.1:30085-97652 GCA_012274485.2 Sinapis alba
TGTTTATTATTACATGATTTAGATTTTTCTTCCATAAAAATATTTTTTATATAATTTATAAATTATTTTTAAAATTTATTAAGTGAGAAGACTTACAAAATCACAGAAGACTTAAAAAGACGGAAGACTTAAATAGGTTATAATGGTAAAAACGCATATAATTTTTTTTTTTTTGGTCATAAGGGGGCTGTTGTAATTTCACTACACTTTTAGGTTACTTTTGCATTTGATTGATGTTTGGGTACACTTTTGCATTTGAATTCAAGTTTTAGGTTGGTTTTGGCAATTTTCCCATAATAATATTAATAAGAGTATTAAATCTAAAAAAACATGTAAAAATACTTTGATTAATTTAATTTTAAATGAATTACTATATAATAACTTTTAATGAATTACCATATAATATAATTTTAAGTGACTTACCATATAATAATTTTAATTTATTTTTATGTTAATAGATGAATTAAATTATATTTTTTAATTAATATAATTTTAAATGACTTACCATATAATTTTTATGTTTTAAAATATAAAAATATTTTAATCATTTTTAAAAGTGATAACTTATTTATGATATCACAGTATCATTGAAAATTGATGAGAAGTTTTTAAACTATATATTTGATTGTTTTGCATTCATTTCAAACATTTTAAAATATATATAGAGTGCATGAGTGAGTTTAATTAATATTATTACATTTACATTAATTAGTTTTCTAGAATAAATGATTTATTGTATTCACTACTAATATAAATATATATATATATATTAAAAACATTTTTATAATTATTGATATAGTATCATATGTATTTAAATGCATATTATCAATTTATATAATGTAATCTATGATATTATAGTATCACCTATATTTAAGATGTTTAATTGTATGTTTGAAAACATATATTAGATTAGGTAATTCTAGAATTAGTTTTCTTTTAAAAACTTTAATTAAATAAATAAAAAATTAAAACAACCAATCAAATTATAACAATTAATTAGAAAGTTCTCATATGAGCGACACGTTAGCAAAAATCACTTAAGTGATTTCTCAATTAATATATAGGGGAAAAAACCTAAACCTAGTAGCTAACCCAGACAACTTAAAATAATAATCAATCTAGCATAAGCGCATAAACAAAGCTTAAGGCTAATCTCCAAAATTGAACGACTAAGGTATGCTCGATCTTAATCTAATAATACTAATAATAAACATGGCCAACAGTTCTTTGGGTCACCGCGCGACAGCCCACAATCCTTCGGGTCACTGCCACGTTACACCGTCGTGTAACACTCAGCCATAAGTCATGATCCGTCCCTCTGAGTCTTACCGATCCAGCGAATAAAGGATTTCCTTTAACCTGCTGGGTACGAGGATGAGGAAACACTAATCACCCCTAAACAAGCCTAGTATGGACGGATTACATACATACTGTCGGCAACACACAAACACACTTATCCTAGAAACGACCTATGGAACAAGACTCCTACAACAAACTCAAATATACTAAGGAGTCTACGACACTAACACCAGTACTCGTAGTCCAGCCTATATGGCATAGGACTCGTAGTACTAAACACAACACAACAAGGAAATCAGTCTATATGGCCTAAGATCTCCTGAACAACACAATCCCTGCACAACAACAATTACTACCAAACCAAGCAATCAATAGTCCTAATATCTCTAAGGCAGGTCTAATCCATTACTAACCAACCCATAAATAAATAAAGGAATACATGAATCTTAATCCTAACAATTCAGCTATGCCATAATACTATACCGGTTAATGCATCATTCGTCTTAGTCCTAGTCCTAGTCAGGTTATAACTCAGTCTCAAATTTCATTATATCCCAGCTTAGCTCATGCTAAACTGAGTCCAATTCATAAATAAAAATAACCCTAGGACTCTATCATGCATCAGTGTGGGATAACTACTCTATATGCTATTCGATCTATCCTAAGTTTCAAGTGGAACTCAAACAAACCAACTCACAATGTTCTTGCAGCTTGTCGATCAGAGAGAGCCTAGCCAAAACCCAATGCTTCTGTCTTGAATGGACTCGTATGGACGAATCAGGACTTGGACAGAACCTCTTCTAACTTCTGGACGTTCTTCTCGGACTTCCGGTAGAGTCACAACTCTTGAAAATGCTCTAACTTCTTCGAAACAGTTCCAAACCTCTTACTTCTTTTTTCTAACTTCTCTTTCTATCTCTAACCCACGTTTTATATTGATTTTTCTGTGTGAGTAATGAATTAAAACGAGCTGGGGAGCGGGGTTTATATATGTATGGCCAACCATTGAAATGGTGCCACTTCATCGCATGTGTGTCGTCTCGCATCCTTCCGGTCGCATGCGCGGCGACACACGGGCGTCCAAATGTCACAATGCATGACTCCTATGCATTCCAGAAGCCATCACCACGTCCAGATGTCTCTCAGCATGGCTGGAGCTCATGTGTCGCGACACACGGGCCTATGGGTGTCAGTACGATGCCATGTCGTGCTTCGGGTGTCATGCTCCATGAAACTCTTCTTCCTACGGAGACATGTCTTGCTACGGAGACACTAAGCTGCTTGGATGAAGGAAAACACGTCCTGATCCCTCAGGTAGAGTCACCTCGAGCTTCCCGGTTGATTTGCGTGATTTCGGTCTTTCTGGTGAATTTTCGTCTTGCGATCAAATCCTGAATATTTTTCTGCTCCCGTTCTGATTCTCTGAATATTTTTAATAAACTCCAGAAGAATACTGAGATCCTCTAAAAATATTTTTCGAGCCTCCGGCTTCCTCCAAAAATTTCGTAAAACCGAAATTAAAGTTTTCGTCCAATTTCGGGGTATTCCGTCGTGCTTGCTTCCCATTCTGCTTACTCCCGTCCTGATTCCAACTTATAATGTCTCTGAAATAATATTCTGGTGATAGATATGAAGTTTCGCGGAAAACTTAGTGGCTAAGAAATGTCAGGTTTCTGAAACGTCTAGCTTCTAAACCGTCATGCTTCCAAAACTGTGATGCTTCCAAAATCTTCGACTCATCAATCTGAGACACTTATAATAATGGAAGAGCAGATTAATTTGACTCATGGTTCACTCACTATCTATTACTTGACCACATCGTACTTTGAAGCTTCTCGGTTGATCCGTACTGTCCGCGGTTCGACCATCAAGTTGATGCTCGACCAATTTTTTGTCTTCTCAGAACCATGCTAAGTTTTGTGTGATCAAAACTCAACATTACTACAAATATGTAATCTCCCAAAAACTTGTCTCAAGATTCTGACTTTCACTCTCTTGACCATTTTATCCCGAAGGACGGGTTATCACATTCTCCCCCCCCTAATAGAATTCGTCATCGAATTCTTAGTTGTCTGACGGCTCGGCTTCAGGACACTCTCCCCACTTGATGACAATTTCTCTTTGGATCTCTTTGTCTCGCGGTCTTGATCACTTGATGTGCTTCTTTACGGTTTGCCCTTGGTTCCTTCTTTTTGGTTTCTTTGGTCTCCACCTAAACTTCTGGTTCTGAACTCACTCTGTCTTGATACATCTCAAAGTGTTCCCCATGGTCTTGAATCCTTCCTTCACTTCTTGATTTTTCCTTGCTTCACTCATTCTCAACTCATCTCCATATCGCTTCACTCTCATGCTGAACTTATCTTCATATTGCTTCACCGTGTCTATTGCTCTCCCATGAGTCTCCTTCTCAAAATGGCTACATAACTCTTCACTTGATGAATACTGAATCGTCTTCTTGCATTTACTCTGCCATAACGCTCACCATCCTTGCTTCCGATTACTCAAACTCTTTCTTTTCCCAAAACTGATGAAGTCCTTTCCCAACGAAGTCTCGTTTCCATTTGTCCAGCCCATACCATTGTCCAGTCCCTCTGAATCTCTTTCTCTTCAACTTTGGGTTTTTGGCCTTGAACTCTTTTCACTTTAAGGTTTCCATTCCTTAAAGTTCCGATCAACGAACACACAAGCTGCAACTCAAAAGAACACTTCACATGCAAGTTAGTTAACAACTAACCCAACAATCTAATCGCAAAACTAACCAGCAACCTAGAGAATCTATCCTCACAACCTAGCAATTCTAACTGGGCAACCTAACCGCAATTCTAACCAAACAGCCTAGCAATTCTAGGTTTCACTAACAAGCCCTAAAAGGCGGCCTAAAAACTAAAGTTCTACTAAAACCAACGATTTGTATGATATTTTAACAATTGTAAATGTTTTGTAAAACCATATGTCCAAGCGATCACTATTTTTCATTTTGTAAACCACATAATTCAAATATGCAACAATCAAACAAGAACATGCATACTTGAATGACATGGTCACATAATTACTAAATAGAAAAACGCTAATGATAATCACTTTTACCACAAAACACATCTTCCCATCAAAAATATACATATACTTGATAGAAAAACATATTTTATCGTTACCGATGATATATCATACAACAAAAGACATCGGCTGTCACAAAACACTACAAAAGTGTATATACCGCTATATCACAACAAAAAGTCAGTATCCTACATACCCGGGCCTAGGCGTCTAAGAATGCCATATATAAAGTAACATGTCACAACTCGGGAAGTAGCCCCACTCGGACGATTCCCCTGCTGGCTGCGCACTGTGTGGGTAGGGTATCCATGCTGGCTCGTCGTAGCTCGAGCACATGCCAGTCAAATGTCTTATGCCTTCACAAGCAAGGCACCTCAGGTGTAGATCTGATCCGCCGAGATAAGTCATGGTGTGATATGGAAATCCATGTGGATCCACATATCCTGCTCCGACACCAAAAACATCGTTACTTTGTCCATATTCATAAGACTGAGGTGCGTAAGGATCACCAAGGTAAGTAAATCCTCCAAGATCATAAGATGCGTCCACCTCTGGAAGGTAAGATGGTCCTCCGGTCTGATAAGTAGTATAGTAGAATGGTAGCTCGGTCATGGTTGCCTCCATAGTCGGAAAGTTGGAAGGCTCTCTGTAGTCGTAAATCGTCTGAGAGAATGATAAGTATGTCGTGAATGGCTCCATAGGTGGAAAGCTGGAAGGCTCTCCACTCTCGAACATGATATAAGAAAAAGGTAAGTCCGCTGGCTGAGGAAGTAGTATCAGAGCATGGTTACGATTATGCTTACTGGTTCCGTGGTTTTCAAATGTTTTCAATGTTTTTCGAGTAAAAAATGAGTCGTCGATGCACTCTCTAGGAATTCGGTCGTGTCCAATCGTTGGGAAGGGGTAAGATAAATTTTATTTTTATTAGTATATTGTCTAACCCCTACCACACCAGTACATCAACCTATGGAATCATGTCACAATATATAGGGGTTAGACAACATACTAATAAAAATAAAATCTATCTTACCCCTCTCCAACGATTGGACACGACAGAATTCCTAGAGAGTGCATCGACGACTCATTTTTGACTCAAAAAACATTGATAACATTTGAAAACCACGGGAACCAGTGAGCATAATCGTAACCATGCTCTGATACCACTTCCTCAGCCAACAGACTTACCTTTTTCTTATACCATGTTCGAGAGTGGAGAGCCTTCCAGCTTTCCACCTATGGAGCCATTCACGACATACTTACCATTCTCTCAGACGATTTACGACTACGGAGAGCCTTCCAACTTTCCGACCATGGAGGCAACCATGACAGAGCTACCATTCTACTATACTTCTTATCAGACCGGAGGACCATTTTACCTTCTAGAGGTGGATGAATCTTATGATCTTGGAGGATTTACTTCCCTTGGTGATCCTTACGCACCTCAGTCTTATGACTATGGACAAAGTAACGATGTTTTTGGTGTCGGAGCAGGATATGTGGATCCACATGGATTTCCATATCACACTATGACTTATCTCGGCGGATCAGATCTACACCTGAGGTGCCTTGCTTGTGAAGGCATAAGACATTTGACTGGCATGTGCTCGAGCTACGACGAGCCAGCATGGATACCCTACCCACACAGTGCGCAGCCAGCAGGGGAATCGTCCGAGTGGGGCTACTTCCCGAACTGCGACATGTTACTTTATATATGGCGTTCTTAGACGCCTAGGCCCGGGTATGTAGGATATTGAC
Source organism: Sinapis alba (assembly GCA_012274485.2). Lineage (NCBI taxonomy): Eukaryota > Viridiplantae > Streptophyta > Magnoliopsida > Brassicales > Brassicaceae > Sinapis > Sinapis alba. Next base: position 36,194 of record MU106668.1, read on the forward strand.
TTTTTGTTGTGATATAGCGGTATATACACTTTTATAGTGTTTTGTGACAGCCGATGTCTTTTGTTGTATGATATATCATCGGTAACGATAAAATATGTTTTTCTATCAAGTTGTGTATATATTTGAAGGGAAGATGTGTTTTGTGGTAAAAGTGATTATCATTTGCGTTTTTCTATTTAGTAATTATGTGACCATGTCATTCAAGTATGCATGTTCTTGTTTGATTGTTGCATATTTGAATTATGTGGTTTACAAAATGAAAAATAGTGATCGCTTGGACATATGGTTTAACAAAACATTTACAATTGTTAAAATATCACACAAATCGTTGGTTTTAGTAGAACTTTAGTTTTTAGGCCACCTTTTAAGGCTGGTTAGTGAAACCTAGAATTGCTAGGTTGTTTGGTTAAAATTGCGGTTAGGTTGCCCGGTTAGAATTGCTAGGTTGTGAGGATAGATTCGCTAGGTTGCTGGTTAGTTTTGCGACTAGATTGTTGAGTTAGTTGTCAACTAACTTGCATTTGAAGTGTTCTTTTGAGTTGCAGCTTGTGTGTTCGTTGATCAGAACTTTAAGGAATGAAAGCCTTAAAATGAAAAGAATTCAAGACCAAAAACCCAAAGGTGAAGAGAAAGAGATTCAGAGGGACTGGATAGTGGTATGGACTGGACAAGTGGAAACAAGACTTCGTTGGGAAAGGATTTCATCAGTTTTGGGAAAATAAAGAGTTTGAGTAAACGGAAGCAAGGATGGTGAGCGTTATGGCAGAGTAAATGCAAGAAGACGATTCAGTATTCATCAAGTGAAGAGTTATGTAGCGACTTCGAAAAGGAAACTCATGGGAGAGAAGTAGACACGGTGAAGCAATATGAAGATAAGTTCAGCATGAGAGTGAAGCGATATGGAGATGAGTTGAGAACGAGTGAAGCAAGGAAAAATCAAGAAATGAAGGAAGGATTCAAGACCAAGGGGAACGTTTTGAAATGTATCAAGATAGAATGAGTTCAGAACATAAGTTTGTGTGGCGACCAAAGAAACCAAAAAGAAGAAACCAAGGGCAAACCGTAAAGAAGCACATCAAGTGATCAAGACCGCGAGACAAAGAGATCCAAGGAGAAATTGTCATCAAATGTGGAGAATGTCGTGAAGCCGAGCCGTCAGACAACTAAGAATTCGAGGATGAATTCTATTAAGGGGGGAGAATGTGATAACCCGTCCTTTGGGATAAAATGGTAAAGATAGTGAAAGTCAGAATCTGGAGCCAAGCTTTTGAGAGATTATATATTTGGAGTAATGTTAAGTTTTGATCACACAAAACTTAGCATGGTTCGGAGAAGATATAAGATTGGTCGAGCATCAACTTGATGGTTGAACTGCGGGCGATACAGATCAACCGAGAAGCTTCAAAGTACGATGTGGTCAAGTAATGGATCGTGAGTGAATCATAAGTCAAAGTAACCTGCTCTACCATTATTAGAAGTGTCTCAGATTGACCAGTCAAAGATTTTGGAAGCAATCACATTTTTGAAAGTACGACAGTTTAGAAGCTCAACGTTTCAGAAACCCGACATTTTTTAGTCACTAAGTTTTCCGAGAAACTTCATATCTATCATTAGAATATTATTCCAGAGACATTATAAATTAGAAACAGGACGGGAAGCAAGCACGACGGAAAAATCCGAAGTAGACGAAAACCGTAATTTCGGTTTTACAAATTTTCTGGAGGAAACTGGAGGCTCGAGAAATATTTTTAGAGGATCTCAGTATTCTTCTGAAGTTTGTTAAAAATATTCAGAAAATCAGAATAGAAGTAGAAAAATATTAGGAATTGATCGCATGACGAAAATTCACCAGAAAGACCAAAATCACGCAAATCAACTGAAAAGTTCGAAGTGGTTCTACCTGAGAGATTATGACGTGATGTCCTTCATCAAATCAATTTAGTGTCTCCTTAGCACGATATATCTCCGCAGGAAAAAGAGTTTCATGCATCATGACACCCGAAGTACGACATGGCATCGTATTAACATCCAGAAGTCCGTATGTCGCGACGCATGAGCTCCAGCCATACTAAAATACATCTGGACATGGTGCTGGCTTCTGGCATACAGAAGAGTCATGTATTATGACATTTGGACGCCCATGTGTCACCGCACATACGACCGGAAACATGCAGGATGACATACAAGTGATGAAGTGACACCATTTCGATGGTTGGCCATACCTATATAAACCCAGCTCCCCAGCTCGTTTTTTCATTCATTCCTCACACATAAACATCACTCCCAATTGTAGATTAGAGAAAGAAAGAGAAGTAGAAAAAAGAAATAAGAGGTTTGAAGCTGTTTCGAAGAAAAAATCACTTGATTTCTCAATTAATATATAGGAGATTAGTTATTTTTAAATTTAATTATTTTAGTTACTTTTGACTAAATAAGCGACTCCAAATATGAAATAGGGGGTTAACAATTATCTAGACACGAACCTAAAACTAAAGTTACCGACTTCAGTATCGGCGCTCACTCCTAATATGAGATAGCTTCAGTAATTAAAACGTTTATAAAGTAAGTCATCTCAACGCCAAATTAACTATTATAACTTCTAAAGTAGTCCAGTTTTTTAAAAAACTTGTAAAGAAGTCACTAAACGTTTCCATAGGGATGGTGGTGATGAGGCCCCGCCGGAGGAGGAGGGTACCCCGCTGGTGGTACAGAGGTGACCCCAGGAGGATTATGCCGGTAACCATGTTCCATGACTGGCGCAGGAGCCGGCACAGAGGCGTGATGGGTCACGTGACCATGAGAAACATGGTAGTGAGATTGCTTAGCCATAAGCTTCTCTTCGGCATGAGCAGCTTTAGCGATGTGCATATCCATCTTAGCCTCTGCTTCCTTGGCCTTCCGACGCTGGTGGGCTATCTCTTCCTCCTCTTTTGTACGTGCCATCGCCTGCTCCGCCTGTCATGATTAACATTCAAATCAACCAAGCGAGTCATAGTCATATTGAACGCTAATATTAAATGAAAATCGCAATTTGATTAGAACCTTCTCAGCCGCTTTTGCTTCAGATATCACCATCCTCTCCTTGGCTACACTAGCCATATCGCTTAGCTTCTGTTTCGCCGATTGCATTTCTTCTTCTTTCGATTCTTCTCCAATTGTACTATTGTATGGTTTTTGTTTCATTTAAATAAATTGGATGACCTTAGCCTCGTCGGTCCCGAACAGGTCATATAAATGGCACGTGTTATGGATGTCGTCACGTGTCTTGCTTAAAATCCGAAGCTTTCAAATAGCTGCCACGTAGAAATGCTTCGTTCGCCAGATTTGATATCCAGTGCACGTGCTGCCTCAACCGGATCTGACCAACCAAGTTGGTCGTAAACCGTTGGTTTAACAAGCGAGATCACTGATTTGTTAAACCGTAAATACAAACCGGTTTATGATTTCTTCTCCTCGGTTACAGTAAGTGAATGGTGGATGTTCTTCTCTTATCTTCTTCAACCTTTCGACGTAGAGCCGCGAAAAGGATGGCTCTGATTTTCCCCTGCACATCTTGCACTTGGCTTCAGAGAAAGTCTTCTCCAACTAACCGGCGATATTCTCCGAACTTCCGACGAGGAGCTACGACGTGTGAGTATCGAATTCCTGTAGAAGTGTCCAGTCCAGCAGATAGAGGATCATTGGCTGTGCCTTCGCATAAGGTCACTGTACACGATCGCCAACGAGGAGTTGTTCACGAGTTTGAGGTTCCAGAGGTTAGTTTTTTTTTTCCCTTGATTCTGATCCGAACTTTGCCGGGAAACTGTTGCCATTCTTCGCTGATTCGCGATCAGATTAATCACAGATTATGATGATTCTTCCTTCGTTATATCGGATTAGAAGCTGTATTTAGGGACTGTTCATAGCTTAGGACTTGGTGCTTTAGATTACAACACAGAACGCAGTGTATATCATTCGGCCACTATTCAATTTCTCTCTTTCTTCCTTTGAATGTGGCTCTCTTGGTGTAATCATTCTTACTTGTAGACATTGTAAAGTGTGGCTGACATGATTCTCCCTTTTCTGATACATGAGAATCTATTTGGAAATGCAGGATCAATACATATTGCACTCAGCTGAATCTCAGAACATTAATCTCCCTTTTGCTTGCAGGCATGGTACTCTCTTCTCTTCACCTCTCTAATTTTGTTTCCTAAGAAAGACCTTCTAAAGTTTGCATACGTTTCCTTGTCTTCCTTACATGTATACCATATTTGAAAATTGAAATTTTTCAAGGGTGGTGTGTAGATGATTACGATTTGTTAGAGACATATGCATGAAGAATATAGCCTCTAATTGTTTCTGTTAGATTTACGTGTTAATTAAACGCTTTGGCAGTCTACATGTTTCTGTGAGGTTAGCGTGTTTTAAATCGCTTTAGCTGTGTGATTCGTCTACAGTTTGAGTTTTACAACAGTATTGAATGTCTCTTCTTATGTTGGTAGGTTGCTGTACTAGCTGTGCCGTACGTGTAAAATCTGGAGACCTGAGGCAGCCACAAGCATTGGGAATATCAGCTGAACTTAAGTCCCAGGTAATAATATCCTTTTACCTTGTGCTTCAGAGAGGCTAGAAACTACATAGACTAATTGCTTGATGATAGTTGCTGTCTGTGGAAAAACTAAGTAAAACTCTTATTGAGTCAACAAGAACAAGGCGAAGCTTTAAACAAGTACTCAATTGTAATGTTGATTTTTCCTAATGCTTGAGATTAGACAGTGTCAAAGACATACCTAACTGTCAGCCTTTAGAGAACGTATAGCGTAGTTGAGGTGGACAACTTCTTCTTCTTAGAAATTAGTTATATGGAAGCATAGGTTTAAGCCAATGGGCGTGCTTATCCTTTACAAAGCCTAGTGATTTTGGTTCTTAGATCTTTTATTTCAAGTTTATTTTGCATATAAGTTGTGTGGCTTTTAAATGCAGGGATATGCACTTCTTTGTGTGGGTTTCCCTACATCTGACCTTGAAGTAGAAACACAAGATGAGGACGAGGTAACTTATTCATTAGAATTACTCTAAAGTCCAAGAACTGCTTGCAACAATAATTGTCTTCTCCTATTTCATTCTGGTAACACAGTTCTAAATCTTTTGGAACACACACAGGTCTACTGGCTACAATTTGGAAGATACTTCGCTCGTGGACCAATTGTAAGTCCTCACAGCAGAAAAAAACCTTGGTGCACTTTTATTATTACCAATTTTCTAAGTTTAACAAACGCACAAGTAAGAAAACTAATGGTGAAGAAGGTCTATCCAGCGAAGAAGTGTATGGGTAGATTGACTGTTAAGAAACTCAGGAAGTTATTTATTATGATTGATTCCCGGTTTTACTAGGTCTAGTTATTTACTTGATGTTTTCAAAGATATCAAACTTAGTATTATATTATCAATTCTTCCATAGTTTTTTTGGCATTGGGTTTTTAACAGCCTTGTTGATGTAACATTGCAGGAAAGAGACGATTACGCCCTTGAACTCGCCATGGGAGACGAGTAAAAACAAAAAGAATCATGCAAGGTCGCCAACTTTCTTATTCCTGAAATCTCGTGGTGGATCATTGTAAATCTCTTAATGAATTATTAAAACCTATGCATCTTTCAACCATGAACTCGAAAATTTCATACATAGTTTTTGTTTGCATATTTCTAGCCTCTACTGAACTGCAACCTTTGGTCCTATCCCAGGTAAGTAAGTAATGGTGACAAACAGTATTCTTCATGATCACATATTTGTGGTCCATGTGAGAGGGAAGGTAATGAGTCTTGTGACCGTGAGACGATATGAGATAATAATTATGTGTGGGCATATGCTTGGTATATGCTGCTTTTTTTTTACCACAATATTTTGACTCGAACAGTTTTTTTTTTTTTTTTTTTTTTTGTCAACTGATAGATAAGGATAAATTTGCAACATTCTTGACAACAAAGCCAGCCAAGGTATAAATCTTTTCTGGAGCCACAAGCCAGCGTGATCAAGATACCACCCAGAGACTTAACACTTGAATTAAAACTGATTATACAACCTCAAGAGACAAAAGAAGGAAAAAGAAGCAAAACGCTCGCTGGAGAACAAGCATAACTTTAAAAAGATGAAGTTGATCAAAGCCGAAAGCAGAAATGAGAAGAAAAGCGAAACCCAGTCTAAATTGTTAGAGTTGAGCTGAAATCTTCACTACCATTCCAAAAGGAACCACAAGCAAACAACACACTTACCACTTCAAACAGGAGAAGCCACCAAAGAACAAGCTTTCAACTCGAGCAACCAACGATGAAACACATATACGATTGACGATTGACTGCTCCAAGACCGTCGAGATTGAGCATACGCTCCACGGCCCCTTACCAAGAAGTCCGGAGAAACCTGTAGGATGCATACTAAGGAACCGCACAACTTCCCCGCTTCAACACTTCATCAAATGAAATTCTAAAAACAACACCGAGACTGAACGACGAGACCAAACCAGAGACAACAAGAGCTCCTTCAATACAAAGTCGACAACCCAACCAAACTCCAGCTTGCTAGAAACTTCTAAACTTCCTTCAGACCGTAAAGCATAGATTTGGATACAAGCTTTATAACCACCAATGGAAGCTTGAGAGCGCTTGATCGGGATCGATGGAAAAATTAAAAATCCACATGAAGTTTAATAAAATCTACGATGTACCTGTATAAAAATGGAAAAAGGTAATATATATTACTAACATATAAATTATATCGACCATTGTATATCAATGTAAACTAAAACCTTGAGAGTACACATATATATTCCTTTATGTATATAATATCTAAACCATTTATACAAATCAATTAGTGCTAATCCTTCTAAACAAACCAAATCAATTAACTTAGAATCAAAATATAATATCTTTATTTCTCCATCCAAACCTCCAAACAATATTCAATATTAATTATACATATAAAACATAAAGTATATAAAGTAAATGTACACAAACAATAAAAAGTATTAGATATTACTAAATTTAATAATTTGTTTCAAAATATTTTTTTCTCTCTTTCAATTCGGAAACTCTTTATAATAAAATACGGTTACAACATGGACATCCACTTTATGAACCCTGAAAATATTTATATTATATCTTGTTATTAATTATGTAGACACAAGTGCAAGCCCACAAATAATTTGTTATTAATAAAATTATATTCATATTTACATTTTTTAAAAACAATTGGCTGTTTTATATTTTAAATTTTTATCATATTTAAAACTTATGCCACTTTTTCAAAATTATATAACTAATTTATTATTTTTATGGCATACTAAGTCATAATTTTTATTTCTTCATATTTTAAATTTCAAAAATGTTATTTTTAATATATTGTATACAAATTTCTAATTACATATATGTTGAATTTATCTATATGATATCGAATATTAGTCATACAATAGATGGTTTGACATATAAAAGTCATGACTTAGTCAATTTAAAAAAACAAATATTACAAATACATTATTAAATGTAAATAAAAAACACTAAAAACAGAAAATTAATATCCCGTTGTGGATTAAGGTATAGTAGATCTTCAATCAACAAACTTTCTTCGAGATCTATATAATTGGGAAAGACATCCTTTGTGCCTGAAAATACTTATAAAAAAAATAATATGTCATTTAACTTTGTGAAATGGGTTATGCATTAACTATTTCTTAAAACGATGTATCAGCATCATCCATAAAACTTAAGCTTTTATTCCTGAATCACTCTTGCAAACTGGTGAATCAAATTTCCCAAAAAAAACAGAAACATTCAAGGGAAACAAATCAGATACAAACAGACAAAGAGACAAAAATCAGAAATTTCGACGAATTACATTTAAGTTATAACTCCAAAAATGTTTCAAACTCATAACATCTCGCTGCCAGATTCTTGATCAGAAAAAAGCTTTGATTCTTCCTCAATATATATTGCTTACAGTTCAATGCATAAACGACCCATGAAAAAAATTAACTGTTGAACTTCAGATCTGTCGTGCTAGTCGAACCCTACAATATTATAAAAACCATACCAACCAAAAAAAAATATTATATAAAGAAAAAATTGTTAAAAACTATTTATATAAGGTTTGAAAGGTTTGTTTCCAGGGATTTTTTTATACTTATAACTATTTTAAATTGTTTGTAAGTTTTTTTAATGTTTGTAAGGTTTGTATCAAGTATATATTTTGTTTGGCTTTACTTTTCTTTGTTTGGGCTACTGTATATTATTCATTTTAACTTCAATAATAAACTAGTTGGTAAGAAAGGAGAGCTAACCCCAACTGATGTGACAAAGCTACAAACAGCACATTTTACAGATCTTGCTCCGTATTGATACATTAGTAGCATCCTGCAGCCTCCGCAATTCACATGCGCCACCTGATTCGCTGATTACACATGCAAGACACGAGCGTTACTCAAAATACGAGCATGCTCGGTTTTCTTTATATATATATATATATATATATATCCAAATGCCAAAACTAAACTAGACCACAAAATAACTTTAAAAAAAAAATGAATTGTTTTACTACATTATATCCAAAAAGCGAAATTAAATGAGACCCACAATATGACAAGAGAACATGTAGCCTAATGGTTTGCAATAGTGTCTTCACTATGTTACCACTCCGGTCTAAATCCGTATAAATGCGTGTTACTGAAAACAACAAAAGAAAATTAGACCCACAAAACAAAACAAAACAAAACAAAACAAAACAAAACAAAACAAAAACAAGCTGACACTTCAATTTCTTCAAGAGATACCAAATATACACCAAGTTAGAAATAGTTTACATTGTTTGGTTCTCGTTTGGTTTTCAGTTTGGTTATGGTTCGATTTTTTTGATTTCTGTTGTTTTTTAGTTTTGAAGATATATGAACCATTTAGTTATTTATGAAATTCAGTTTAGTTTTGGTTCAATTATTTTGGTTTGTTGGAAACAAGGTTAAGAACCGACTAATATCTGTATAATTTGGGTCCAGTTCAGTTCCGCGTAGATTCTTGTTTTGGGTGAATTTGTATAATTAAGGCAAAAAATAGATTTTTGGAATATCTGATTGTTCAGATAAATTTAAATATTTTGTATAAATATATTCGATAATTCAATTGATTTGGATAATTCAGATAACTTAAAATATTTTGGATAATTCGTTTTTTTTCTCGGGTAGTTCGGCTCATAACTAATTTCTTAAAACATATTTGATAATTTTAAACTAACTAGATTTAATATTTTACGTAGGGAAATTTTCTTAAATAGCTCTTTTAAAGTTTTTGTCACAAAAATAACCCTAGAAAAATAAAATGACCAAAATAGCATTTTTTTTCAAAATTTTCAATTTTTTTAAAATTTTTTTTTGAAATTTGAAACCCTATCCTCAAACCCACCCCTTAACTCTAAAACCTAAAGTCTAAATTAGTTAACCCTAGGGGTATAAATGCATATAAATAAAAAATTTAGCGTCTAAAAAAACTATTTTGGTCATTTTCTCCTTAACAATTATTTTTGTGAAAAACAAACTAAAATGGCCTATTTAAGGAAATTATATAAGCTATATTTTGGATATTGAAGTGTTCATTTGTTTTTTGGTTCGATTTCTATTCAGTTTTGATTTGTTTGTTTTTTTGTTTTAGAAATATAGAAACCTTTGGATTTTTGTGAATATGGTTTGGTTTTTGGGTTTGGTTCAGATTTGTCTTTGGGTTCTTGGTTTATATGCCCTAGTTTTCTACGAAAACATTAACATGCATGTATGTAACTGTCTATATATCAAATGCAAACCTTCGAGGGCAAGATTAACTGTGTGACAACAAGAACATTGAACACTTGTAGCTCCACGAATGTACACTAGAAGTGTATGGCATCCTCCACACACTAACTGAGCCATCTCTGTTCCTGCATTGGTCAATTGTTACAAACCCAAGTCTCTGTGATCAGATTTTTAATAACAGTTAAACGGATATTTACCTGGCGGGGGAACGGCCGTGACGGCGTTACAGACAGCGCAACAGACAGAGATTGCTCCGACGGGATACATCAAAAGGTTTCTGCAACCTGAACACACTAACTGGCTCTGTCCACCTGTACTACCTACAAACCTCAAAACTGTTATTATTATTGTTACTTTTTGAGGAAAATATTGAAACTTGTTGGATTAACGATGAACTCATGTGGAATAGACAAATGGACTTCTGTGATAATCTTGAATCCAAACAAGGGAGAATATTATTATTTTTTAAAACATTGGAGATCAATCATTTGTGATAAATGTAATGTAAAAAGACATGAGGATAAACAAAGGGGAATCTAGAAATATTTGATCGGTTTTGTAAAATCTAAAAAAAAAAATCTTTGGAATATATTTTTAATAATTATATTTTTAATAAAAATATTTTTAATTATTTTTCTAGAATTCAAACTTTGAATGGTTAGGTTTGAAAACAGAGGATCTATATTGGTTAAGAGGTTGGTTATTTGAAAATAGATTATACCATTTGCAGGCGGAGGAGTGTGCGACGGAGACAGAGCTGGCGCCGGAGGTGTTGGATATGGTGCCAGAGGGACTGGCATTATTCAAGAATAATTGCAAAAAGAAAAAAAAAAGAAGAAATTGGATAAATCTCTTTCTTCTTCCTCTCTCTCTCTATATATATATGTATAAATATAAATCTGTAATGGTCTGATCTCTCCTTGTTTGATGTTTATTTATATATATAAATGAAGAATACACATCTTCTATTCTTCACTTCTTCTCCCGTTTCCTCACTTTCAGCATCTATACAACAAGCACACACGGAAACAATGATACAAAAAGGGAAATAAATCTTACTTTTATTATGGTAATTAATCCGCAACAAAATTATAAAAATAAAAAGGAAAAATATCACTTTTTTGGATAAAATAACTCAATGCTTGAAACTTAAGAAACATGTGAAGACTAACTATGGGGCCACACCATCACCATGACGCTCTTTGACTAGTCAGTAGCTAATTGTGGAATCTCGTTTTGTTATACTTTTGCAGTTTATGTATTTGAGAACTCGGAAGGACGGATGTGAATTGTGAAAAACTTTGAAGATTGTATTATTATGTGAGGAGTGGAGCAAACACACCTCTCATGCAACTTGCTTTTATCATTATACAGAGAAATATAAATGAAAAGTTTAAAGAAAAAATAGATAGTCCATTTTAGTTGGTTTCTCACAAAAATAGTTCTTAAGGAAGAAAATGATCAAAATAGTTTTTCTTTAAAAGCTAAATTTTTTATTTATATGCATTTATACTCTAGGGTTAACTAATTTAGATTTTAGGGTTTAGAGTTAAGAGGTGGGTTTGAGGATAAAGTTTCAAATTTTTTTAAAAAAATGAAAAATTCAAAAAAAAAATGTTATTTTAGTCATTTTATTTTGAGAAATTCCTTTAGATAGCCCATTTTAGTTTGTTCTTCACAAAAATAGTTTTTAAGAAGAAAATGACCAAAATAGGGTTTTTTAGAAGCTAAAATTTTTATTTATATGCATTTATACCCCTAGGGTTAACTAATTTAGACTTTAGGGTTTAGAGTTAAGGGGTGGGTTTAGGGATAGGGTTTCAAATTTCAAAAAAAAAAAATTGAAAATTTCAAAAAAAAAAAAGCTATTTTGGTCATTTTATTTTTCTAGGGCTATTTTTGTGACAAAAACTTAAAAATGACTATTTAAGAGAATTGCCCTTTTATTTTTTTTATGGCTATTTTTGTGACAAAAAAACTAATAATTGCCCAAAGAAAAAAATAGAGCAAAGGAAAAAATTAAATTAATAAAGCTATAGTAGGAAAAGAGGCATATCTTTAGAAAAAATGCAATTTCTTATAAATTACCTTTTTTGCTTATAAATAACTATATATTTCTTGTGTGAGTGAAACTTCTCAGACTACTTTATATTTAAACAATGAATGATTTTTTGGAGTTAAAAATAAAATAAATGTATACTTAAAAAAAAAAAAAAAAAATTGTATTAACTGCCAATCACAGATTCACAAATGATAATTTGTCTCTCTATATATATATGATATTTTAGAGCTTAAGAAAAATATGTTGAGATATTTTTCTCTCAACCTATAGTAAAAGTTTTTTAAAAAGTAAAAGTTGACAATGTTGCAGATATCATTAAAACTATAATGACGTATTGTTGTAAGTTAATTGTTTTTTTTTTTTTTGGCTGAACTTGTAAGTTAATTGTTTAAGGTGGTTTTACGAGCAATGAAGATAAAATCTGGAAGGTAACACATCGACAATACTAACACAATGTATCGTGTTAATAATATAATAGACTATAAACTCCTCTCAGATTTAATAAAATTTTCACTATCAAATTCAGTAAAAAATTATTATATTTTCGCATCATAATAGGTAGGCTAAGTTGAACCAATAATGGATGATATGCTACACATAAACCAAATTACCACGGACCAGTTAGGGCAAAAGAATAAAATAAAAACTTACCATGGGCCATGCACACAAGAAATTCAGTTACCCAATCAGTGGAAGCTGGAAACTTAGTTTCTGTTACTTTTGTTTGCAGTTTATTGTTTGGCAGTTCATTGAATTCATCTACAGTCTAATTCATTAAAATAAACTTTTATATGCATGTGCACATTATAAAGACATGATAATGTAGTGGGTAAGGGTAACAATAATTTTGATTTATTTGGTTAGATATCATATCAAGAACAACTTTAGTTTTAATATGCCATTACGTAGTTCTTGATGGGCCCAATTTCACTTATGTTTGCTTGTCCTATAACTATAACGTCCCGACCGCATACGACTAATGGATCACTCATACTTATTTTCTTGGTCTATGGAATTCATTCCGTTTGACGGTCGGTTTGTTAATTTTTGCAAAGGCTCGAATCTTTATTTACTGACCATGCAATCACCACATGATCTTTCACCGTGCTTTGGCCTCACTCGCATGATATCGCGAATCGCTTCCCGATAAGTCATTCATCATTTCACTACTCCAGCTCAAGCACGCTTAACTCTGGAGTTTCTAAACAAATGTGTGTCGGAAAAGGTAAGCGCACTTTGGTGACATAAGTAGTCAAATCAATTCTTTTAAGCCTTTCCATATATCATAACTCGGGATGTTACAATTCACCTTTTCTCAAAGAATGCAACTTCCTCGTTGTGTCCCACGACAAGTCTCACGACGCTTCTCGGGTCAGATTCGAGATGGCTAACCAGCTCTGATACCACTTACAACGTCCCGATCGCCAACTGCTAATGAGCCACCCATGTCCACTCTCTCACCCTGTGGGCTCCATCTCGTTTGACGGTCGGTCTGTTAATTTTCCAAAAGCTCGAGACCCTTGTTTGCTGACCCTGCAATCACCATATGACTTTTCCTCGTGATTTGGCCTCACTCGCACGACATCGCGAATTACTTTCGGATGGGTGACCTATCCTTTCATTATTCCAGCTAAAGCACGCTTGAGTTCTAAATAGATGTGTGCGGGAAAAGATAAACGCACTTTGGTAACATAAGTAACCAAATTAATTCTTTTAGACTTTTTCATATATCACACAACTCAGGATGTTACATATGCATACTGTGATATGTCAATTACAATTCACATGTGACTTCTTGAGTCACAAATCTCCATCGTAAAATCTTCTTTTGTTTTGTTATGGACTGCATATATAATAAATATTAATTGTTTTGTTATGGACTGTTTCATAATATTTGTTTTGGTTTGGTTGAACCGGATTGGACATTTGCTAAGTAAAAACAATGACAACCACAAGTTCCCAATCACATTACAACTATGAATCCTTTCTTTGTTAGCTTTCTTCTTGTGGGTTTTGTTGTGTGGCTGTTACTTGCAAGAAATGGCTTCGTGTGCCATCCCAAACCCAATTCATACTGCCAAGATCTTGAAGAGAAGAAGTCCGTACAGTGGTCTGTTTGGTTGGAACTCCGGCGAGAAAATAGACAATCTCCGACAGCCACAGAAAGTGGTCTACCACGACGACGTCGAAGTTCCTTTCTCTCTTTCGTTGGTAAACAAAACCTTCCTAAAGGGTAATATAAATATAATGCATTATTCAACCTACTAGACCGTAGAATGCATGTGAAGAAGTGTGTTTTTATCTGAAAATTATTTTGAATTATTAGGAAGAGAACTAAAATGTTGCTACAAGGCAAGCATCGATGGGTTTAGTGCAACAAAGTTCCACGAAAGTTGTGATTTCAAAGGTCCATGTGTTATCATAGGTTACAGCAGAGACATGTCTTTCAAGTTTGGCGGATTTAGCCCGGAAGGCTACAGAAGCACTGATGATTATTACGAAACATTCGACGCTTTCCTCTTCTACTGGCTCGACGAGAGCGATGAACCAATCGTCCTTCCTAAGGTTGGAGGAAGTGGAGCGGCTCTGTTTGATTATGCACGTGGAGGGCCTCAGTTTGGAGCTGACGGGCTTCTTATTGGACCTCCTTTAGCTCCCGTCATGGGCGGGTTTGCGGGTCCAGATACGAACTCAGGGATTGGGGATTTGAGGATGGCTAAATCTAGATTGGGTTTGTCATATGCTAAGAGGAAAGATGGGAAGGAATCCATCTTTGGTGATGAAACTAAGGCTACTCTTGACGATGTCTTGGTCTTTTGTAGTCCTTATATTGCTTCTTTGTATTAGATTACAGAACCAATCTCAATATATTTCAATAAAAGTACCCAATAATTCCTTTTTATTTCTGTAACTAGCAGATATACAACATTGATTATACATACTTTTGTACCTAAAAGTTTGAACCCATTCGGATGGTTTAACCAATTTCAGTTGAGATTCGGTTCGGTTCGGTTCTTCAAGTTTGATTTTTTCACCCAGCCTTACGCATAACCATTAATTTACTATTTTTAGTATGATACTTTAAATAAAATTTTGTTTTAAATTAGAATATTTTCAGTTTCCAACACAAAGTTTATTATTTTATGTTATATGATCATTTGTATTTTGCATTATATTTTATTATTAATTAAATTATATTAAAGTAAATAGTTAATATTTTTTTTTAAAACGTAAAAAATAAATGTTTTCTTAGTATACAAGTACAAGTCTAAAATGACATATACTAAAACGGAGGAAATCTTATATTGGTTTTCAAAATGACAATATACTTATTAATAATTATTCGTAAAGATTTATGGATATGCAATAGTTTGGAGAACAAGTAAACTTGAGAATAAAAAAATGTCAAAAAATGTTTTCCTATTCCACTCGACCAAATGTGATAACTGCCACCCCACGCCCAAATGCTTTACAAGTGCGACTTTTTCCCTTTTCGAACTGTAACCATTCCCACCAATTTACTTAGGCAAAAACTTGAGTTCAAGATGACTCTCCAAACCAATAAGTCTAACTATTTTGTTTGAACCATAGCCACCTTGTCTGAATCCAACCAATACTCTATGAATCAGCTCATCCTATCTCGGCCAATAACGCCAACCGTTTTGTTTGATTTCTGACAACGACAATTGTTGTCCAGACGACCAATTCAACCGTTCTGTCTGAATTTGACAATACTTGTCTAAATTTTAACTAGTTTTGTCTGAAAATCTTGCATTGTCTGAACAGCTGTTTGAACATTTTTGAAATTCGCGAACTGAACTACTTAACCATAATTTGAGTGTAAAACCGAATGACCGAGCTTAGAATGACTCATTAACAAATCAGATCCTAACTTTGTTCAGGCCATGGGTTCATTCAATCAGATTCTAACAGACATCGATCCAACTTCTCTTTCACTTGCAGTCAATATTTTCAATCTTGGCCAACTCCTTCTATTATTATCCAACCCGATCAGCCCGTCTGACTGTCTAAGCCAGTCACTCTTTGAATCATTATATCAGAACCTCGAATCATCGTATCTTTAATCCTCGGAATACGGCATGTCCAGTCCCATTTTTATATAGACCAAACCATTGCGACTTGGGGGATTCTGGTCAAAGAACTCTCTAACGGAAGCTTACACATGTTTTGCCATTATGGCCCATCCTACTCCAATATAAACACTGCAAACTAATTAGAACTTTTTATATAGAAAACTACATCAACAACTTCTTTTAGCAAACATTAAAACTTGTTACAATCTTACATCACAATCTGATATTTTACAAGATTTTATTTCATCTTACATAAGAATTCTCTATCAAGATAGTATACAGTATCCAAAGTCTCATCCTTTTCAAGTTTTGGGTCCCAGAATCCTCGAAAGCTCCTTGAAGATGGGTTTCTCCTTGATAGTACTATCGTTACTCTCAATATGCCACTTCCTCGACATGTCTCCGGCCTGAAATTATAATCTTTAGTGTTAGTATTAATGATTATATCCCAGCTGTGTTGCAAGAAAATGAAGATGCACGCATTGGTTTTAACTTTTAACATTTACCCAAGTTCTTAAGGGCTCTATTTTTTCCTTCATTGAGTCCATGTTAGGCTGAAACAGATCTTTGCCTTTAGTTCTTATGTCATCAGCCTACCAGAAAGTAAAATGATAAGATTTACAAATGTGAATCTAAAATATTTATGTATGAAGAAAGAATCATCTGCAATTTTACATTACGCATGTCAAGCTTTGAGGCTGCCGTTCCAAAAACCAATGTGGCTGAGCCAAAGACGATAACAGTGGCGGCTGCAAATGCTTTGCCAACTGCAGATACCAGAAAATCAAAGGGCTAAAGGTTAGGCAAACTTAGAAAACAATGGGTTTACGAATCAGACGAAAGCTTATCTCTGTCCTATACAAGCAAGAACAAAGGACAATCTCGGTCTCGTTTAACAGGCTGCTTTGTACTCAAACAACAAGGCTTTGTTCTCTGGAATAGCATTTTGTAACTATAAAAAAACACAACAGAGAAACCACCAGCACAGAAAGATACTCAGAATACTAAAATTTAAAGCAAAGTTGCCTGATGTAAGTTTTGAAAGCCTGAAAATGAAACATTAAAATTATTTCTCAGCAAATTTAGATTCTAGAGTGACATATGCATAAGTGTTCAGTTGAAAACAAACGCAAGGAAGTAAAAACAGAACACAACAATGTTGCAAGTCCTCTGTCTCCAGCAAGCAACCCAAATCCAGACAAAACACGCTACTATGTAGAAAAGATAACTCTCCAGTGTTCGTTCATAAATCCAAAAAAGAAAAGAGAAGTGAACATACTATGTTGAAGGCCTTCACCAGCAGCTCTCAATTTCTCAGGATTCAGAGGAGTTCCGTATCTGTCTCTCCTCAATTCATTAGCTGTTGACGCCAAAACCGAACTCTCAGACTCCGGTATATCCCATCTGCAATCAAAACCCGAATCAAAAATCAAATCTTTCTCGATAGATACCAAAGTTGGATAAAGTTTGAACCTTCTGCGGCCAAACGTGACCTGAGGGAGAGAGACGTAGCCTCTGAGAGGATTCAAGACGTCAGGGGAAATAGAAACGACAGCGTTTGGGTCGGAAGGAAGATTCCATTTGGAGAATTGGGAGAGGGAAGAAGGGTCAGGAGGAGCACCGTAGAGTCTAGGAGGAAGAGAATGGCGCAGAATCTCCGGAAGAACGTCCGGTTGAATATCCACCGGAGAAGGTGGAAGCTTTTTGACGGTGGTGGGTGGAGATTTCTCGGCGATACGGTTAACGGCGTGTTTGGATTCCTGGAAAAAGTAGGCTGCTTCTTTTCCCGCGAGTCTCCCTCCGAGAAAACTCATCTTCTTTCTTTTTGTTGTCTGTTGCGGATTCGTCTCTTAGCGCCGCTATTTATATAACATATAAGATCTTATCCGATGTGTTTTGTTTTTTTAATCAGAAATAAACAGAGGATTAAAGTATCGATTACTTAGGCTTGGAGATCAAGGTTGAAGAGAGGAGAAGACTGGGTGTTGTTGTCTACTTTCTTGTTGAGAAGCTCTTTTTGACTTTTAACTAAGAGGTTGAAGAAAAGTCAGCAGTTTTACTTTCTTACCAAGGCGAGATCAACGTACATTGGTTGATTCACATGGAGAGCAACGGTTCTGATTCGACAAGATCAATGGTCTTGTTGCTTAGTTTCCGAGCTTCCTTTACTTCACCTCTGTTGCATTACGGATGGTGATCATCGCACTGTATGTCAGTTAGGTTGATGTTCTCTCTTGATGCCAATCACTTTTATTGTGTTCTTTCCCTCCTTAAAGTTACGATCAAATTAGTATTAGTAATTGTATTAGGCTTCACGTCTGTATTAGTTATCGTGAACACCCACTGCTTTGCCTCTAGCAATCGTGTTATTAGTAGAACCATCAGCTCGAAACCACTTCTTCATCTCATAAACCCTCAGTGCATAATCAATCCTACCTTTTATTTTATTTTTATCTTTTTTCAATCCTACCTTTTTTGTAGTACCCATTAATCAAAGTATTGAATAACGCTTGAGCGATGTTAACTCCACGGCTCTACACTCTTTAACCAATATCTACCAATATCTCAATTAGGCATAATATCTCAATTAGGCATGACCATTTCAGTTTCAATTTTGGTTTGGTTCGGTTTAATTTGTTTGGGTCTGAAAAACTTTTAATCAAAGTTAACCACAATTAGTTTGCTTGATGTTTAATTTGGTTTAGTTCAGTTTTTTTGTTTGTTCAGTTCAGTTGAGTTAGTTTTAGTTTTTATTATAAGAAAGCATTCGTTCTTACGACTACAAATATCGTGATTAATACATTATAAATGAAGAGCTATGACGAATTAACCACAATATAACAATTATCATAAAATATTCGTCATAACGAGCCAATTATCATAAATTCTTTGTAATATTTACGACGGAAAAAAACACATGTTTTTTTCGTAAAGTAATCTTTAACCAACGAGGAAATAGTTCCTCGTAAAGGCTTGTAATATTTCATTGTAAGGGACACATAAAATTTCAAAGTTAAATCATTGTTTAAGAGTGTTAATTTTACGACGGTTTTACTAGGCAGTTGATTTTAATTCTTCGTAAAATTTTACGACTAATTTACATCGACTTCCTCGTATACTCCTCGCAAATGTTTACGTGGAATTAACATCGATTGCTTAGTAAAATCGTCGTGATATGTACGAGGAATTAACATCGAGTTTACAATGTTGTTCAATTTTTGTTATTGGAAATAATTAATTTCAAAATAATTAAAATATAAATAAATTATAAAATTAAGAAGGATAATTCTTAACACTTAATATATTTTTGATGAGATTTAGTAATATTATATCTAAAACAACATTTAAATTCTATGCAATATATATTATATACACCAAATAATATAATAAAATTAATATTTTTAAAAATAACAATTAATTTCTATACACTAAAATCAAATATTTTTCTTATCTTAAAATAAAAATATATTTTTTTATAAAATAAAAATCTAAATATTTTTTTTTGTAAATTAATATTTTGTAAATTAATAAAATTCTAAAATTTCAACATTATTAATTTATAGAGGTTCTACACTTCTACTGTATTAAAGTAAAACATTATACAATACAAAACTAAGGAGTATTAATTTACTAAAAACGCCATAATCTATGTTCCTTTTAGAAGGACTACATTCTAAACCTTCTGAGCCGTGGGGAAGGTTTGGGTCACATTTTGCTCGACGATGGCATTAAGATGAGGCCTTCGTTTTCTGCCATACATCTAAAGATAGAAAGCACTTAATAAAGTCCACTAAGAACTCTCTTTACCATCTTTCCACTTCCCTTTGAGAAAGAAAACAGAAAAAAAAAGAAGAGATAGAAATCTAAACAAAAATGGCACTGAGAATGTGGGCTTCCTCTACAGCAAACGCTCTCAAGCTCTCCTCTTCTGCCTCCAAATCTCATCTCCTTCCAGCTTTCTCCATCTCCAGATGCTTCTCCTCAGGTTAGAAAACAACATCATCCCTTTGAAACAACTTGTGTGTTGCATTGCTCCTGTAATATGACTCTTGTCTTAAAAAGTATTGGTTGATGTCTTGGGTTTGAAGTGTTGGAAGGAATTAAGTATGCAAATTCACATGAGTGGGTGAAACATGAAGGCTCAGTGGCTACTATTGGCATCAGTGACCATGCCCAGGTAAACACAGCTTATCAGAACTAACTTAGATCAGATTGGTTCCTGAAAAAATAGAGATTATATCAATGTTTGATGATGTGCAGGATCATTTAGGAGAAGTTGTGTTTGTGGAGCTGCCTGAAGAAAAAAGTTCAGTGAGCAAAGAGAAAAACTTTGGAGCTGTGGAGAGTGTTAAGGCAACAAGTGAGATTATATCTCCAATCTCCGGTGAAGTCATCGAGGTTAACACAAAGCTCGCTGATTCACCTGGCTTGGTCAGTCTTTGCATTTTAACAGTTAACTAAGTTTCTGGTGTGGCACGTATCAAAACTGATGTCGTTTTTTTAATTCACTTGTATAGATCAATTCAAGCCCTTACGAAGATGGATGGATGATAAAGGTGAAACCAAGCAACCCTGCAGAGCTGGAATCCTTGATGGATCCAAAGGAATACACCAAGTTCTGCGAAGAGGAAGACGCTGCTCACTAGGGGTTTCTTCCCTAAACAAAAAGCAAGACAAGAGAATCCATGCTAAAGTTTCAAATCTTTTCACTTGTCAATGCTTCCTACCTCTGTATCAGATTTGTATCTCTGTAATACTATTTTGGTTAAAGATCATTCGATGAGGGCTTTAACTAAGAATAACACAGAGAAGATAAACTTTCGTCAATTTTCAATCATATAGTTGAAGAGGGTCTTAAGTTTCAAACAAAATCAAAGTCGTATGCATGAAAGGAAAATACTTTGATCTGTACAATTACTGCTATCAGACAGCTACAGCTGGTGAGGGTGAGGGTGAGGGTGACTCGTCGTAGGAGATGGAAATCAGCTCTGATCTGAGCTTTTCAGCATCTTCAGAGTTTCTTTTAGTGACGACTCCGTTTGTTGTAGTGGCGATAGGTTTCACATCTGAGGACGTTAGAGACTCTTCAGCCTCCTCCGGTGAAGTGTAGGAGATGGCGATGAGAGACTCACGTGCTTCTTCTTCAGAGATATCGTAACTCGGTTGTTCCATCAATGCCTTTACTACGCTTCTGCATATGTTTAGCAGAGGAACAAAACCCATCTTTACATACTTTGAATATGTGTAATATAAACACAATTTAAAAAATTACACCGACAATTCAAAAAAAAACAAAGCTAACTAGAAAGTCTTGACCAATAGAAATGAAGAAAGTACATAGAAGCTTAAGACAGAACATACGTTAAAAGGTTAAAGCTTTACATTTCATATAACGAATCAATCGCTAACAAACCAAGCCTATACACTAAACCTAGAAAGAAATCCCTAAAACTCCGTTGACCAAGTCAAAATTAAACCCCCAAATATATAGTCAACGCAATTTCTAATTTTTCTTTTCGTAATTTTTTCCCATGCGATGTTATCGGAGGGGAATCAAAAGAATTATCCAAAATCTATCCGTCCCTCCGAACAAATATCTCCTTGTTCCCGCAGAAAGAAAAAGTATAGGAAAAAAAATAAGATACAAATGTACACAGTGCAAAAGGAAGCAAAACAGAAAAGGAGAACGATGAAACAGAGGAAGGACGAAAGGGACGGAGAAGCGGAGGAAGAGAGAAACGTACCTCTTTGTTTCGTACTAACAGCAATTCTAAACGTAGACAAGAATTTTTTAGCTAACTGGGTTTTATTGGCCATGTTGTATATTCCACGTTTTCTTGACCAAATTATATTATTTGCCAGCTATTTCACACATCGATAGACTTTATTCAATTACCAAGTGGGTGGGTGGGGTTGGGGGTGAGGAAGGGGGGGTGGTGTTATTCTAGATTTTAGCATTCAATTTTGGGCAATTCTCTTAAATAGTCATTTTTAAGTTTTTTTCACAAAATAGTCCTAAAAAATAAAATGACCAAAATAGACTTTTAAAAAAAAAAAAATTTGATTTTTTTTATTTTTTTTTGAAATTTGAAACCCTAACCCCAAATCCACCCCTTAACTCTAAACCCTAAAGTGCAAATTAGTTAATCCTAGGGGTATAAATGCATATAAATGATTTTTTTAGCTTCTAAAAAAAACATTTTGGTCATTTTCTTCCTTAAAAACTATTTTTGTGACAAACAAGATAAAAGAGGCTATCCAACGGAATTTCTCTTCAATTTTTTTTTATCAATAGACTTTTCTGGCTAACTGAGTTTGATTTTAGCAAACTATTCTTTTAACATGCTATATTTTCTATGTATTATTGCCCCATTTGTTACCATCAAAATTGATTTCTGTTTTGAAGTTATTATAATTCATAATAAATTATAGATTTTTAATATTTTGTGTAATCAACTCTAGATTTGATATATAGGAAAATGTTTGGATAAGTGAGAAATCCACAATGGTTACTATTGGGAAAAATATTAATAGCAAGATTGAGAAATGTATAATATGTTAAAAATAGGAAATTGTTTTTTCTATATTTATGTTTTCACTATGCATGGAACGGATCGGGTATCCGAGATATTTTAAGGTATCTGGATTCGGATCTTTATCCGACGGATTTATATTTTTATTATCTTTATCCGGATTTGAGGTTTTCGAATATCCAGATGTCGGATAGTCTTCTAAAAATTGTAATATTTGACGAATAACTGAATTTGGATTAAGATCCTTAAAATAAATAAAGTTAATATTAAAATATATATAACTATTAATAATAATTTAATATTTTTAATTATTTTTAAGTATATTATTACAAAATTTATACTTATGTAATATTATAAAATGGAAATATAACAAATAAAATTAGTTAATATATATATTACTATTTTTGAAAGAATTATCAATAAAAATTAAGGATCCGAATATCTTAACTAAAAATCAAGATATTTGGATCCAAATTTGATTTTGAAGGATCTAATATTTTACTATTTAGATTCAGCCCCTTCGGATATCTAAATTTTTTAAACGGATTAAAATCGAATTTCGAATCAAATTATGGATCTTGGATAATAAGTTTTGAGGACAAGTTTTCAGTAGGTGAAGATAGCATCAGTTTTAATAAAAGTGAAAAATATACGTGTTTCTATAAAAGGATAGTCAATCTAGATCTTTAAGGGAATTACGGATAGAAGTCAATTAAATGCACGTAGGATCGAATCAACACGTAATACTGTCATTCAATATCTTGTTCCAGCTTTTCCTTTGTAGTGATGTGCGTTTGACCATTTGTGATATCCCCTAGTTATTATTTACCAAATAATTTTTAAAATTTTGCTGATAAATTATTTTTACATAAATAAAATAATAACATTATTCAAATGTTCTTAATTGTTGGCTGGATCTCTCACAACCTTAATTCTCTCTAATTTTTTTCTGCTGCCTCCCCATTTTCATGCAGTCTCTCTGGTGACTGGCAGTTCCGTCGGTGCCGGAGAGGCTCTTCTTCCTCTCTTTAGCTTTTTTCTTTTGTTGTTCTTTCTCAGATCTCAGCGATTTGTGATGTGGTTTCATCAACTGTTATTGTGAGTCGTCGTGCAATGATTCAAAGCGGATCTAAGGCGTTGGTCTTGTTCGTTTTTGATTCGTATAGTCTTGTTTGGTTGTGTTGGTCTCTTCATATGAGTGGGGTTGAAACGTTTGACTCTTAGCAATGGGTTAGCTCATGTGCACCGGCTTTAGGTTACGTTTTGGGTTTCGTTCTCATGATAAAGTATTGCTTTTCTTTAAAGCAGTTTGGTTTTCTATAGTTATTGGTATTGTAGTGCTTCCGTTGTTCTTTTTCTCTTTTGGGGAGTTGGATCTAATATCATTTTGGGATTTCTTTTGGTTTCCATTGTCTCATTGAGTATGTGTTTTTGCGGTGGTGATAATGGATCTGAATTATCAATCCAGAGTATCCATCTGATTTTTACTTTGCAATTCAAGCTTGTATGGTAGTTTAGCTGAAAGCTAATTCTAGACAAGATTGATAAAGACAATGAAGAAGAAGACCTATCTAGACGATGAAAATGATTGTCATGTTTTCCCTAAAAGTATTAGAAGTTTGTCTGCTATTGTGGGATTGAGAACATCTAATCTATTTATTTTGAAACAAGACCAGTTTTGTATAGCTAATATGGCATCTATGATTGTCTTTACTAGCTGTTGGTGTGGAAATTCTCATTTTGTCGTTCTTCTGTGATGTAACATGTTATAATTCAGATCAATAAAACAAAGTGTTAAAAATAATAATGATAACATATACTTAAAATATGACATAACCTATATCTAAATGTAACTTGACAAAATTAAAATTAATAAAAAATTTGTATTAAACATGCTAAACAATAAGAAAATGCAATAAATATTAAAAAATATATGATCTGATGTATAAACTCACGTGAATGCATATCAACAATGTTATATATATAATTTAAATTTTATTGTTGATTACATTTTAAAGTTGCTTATTTCTTTGAAACTTTATCCAATATGGGTCAATACTAAAAAAATACATTCATTTTGTTTTTGGATGGACAATAAAAAATATCAAAATTATGACACATATAATTATTCTATGTGTTTTAGCAAAAAAGAAATTAAATACAAAATAACTAGAAATTTTTTATAGGATAGTCATTTTTATTTTATTTTCACAAAAATAGCTCACAAGGAATAACTGAAATATTTCATTAAAGAGGTAAATATACACTTATAACTTTAGAGTTAACTAATCTAGACTTATGTTTAGAGTTAAGGGGTAGGATTTTGGGGGTGGTTTTTCAAATATTAAAAAAATATTAAATAAATATTAAATTTTCCAAAACAAAAAGGGTTATTTTGGTAATTTCTTTTTTGAAAGCTAATTTGTGATAAAAACTTAAACAGAGTTATTTGAGATAAATTTTAGGGAAATTTTCTCAAATAGCATTTTTAAGTTTTTTGTCACCAAAATAGCCGTTACAAAAATAACCAAAATAGCTCCTTTTTATTTTAAAAATTTTAATTTTAATTTTTAAAAATTTGAAACCCCACTCCCAAAATTTGACGCCTTAACTCTAAAGCTTAAGTCTAGATTAGTTAACCAACACCTCTTTAATAAAACATTTTGGTCATTTTCTTCATTGGATGTTATTTTGTGAAAATAAACTAAAAGAGGCTATTCTAGAGAATTTCTCTAAATTTTATGTATTTATATTTATTTTTGGCAATATTTGAGTTATATTAATTAATAACTTAAATATCATTATTAAAATATATAGGGAAAATTGTCATAACGGAACCAAAATTTGGGATGGTTGTTCTTTTGGTATAAAACTACTTTTGTCCATTTTGTCTTTCTTTTATCCTTTTCATTTCTAAAAATTAATAAAATAAATAGTTTCATGAATTAAAAAAATTATTAAATTATAAAAAATTAATAAAACATCCATATACACAAAATGGTAATTTTTTGGTTGAAAAAACTTAATAAATAAATTTTTTAAACACGTTCTACTAAAGTAGATTTCGTCTTCTACGAAAAATGGATTAATAGAAAATGAGTTATAGATTATACAAGTTCATTTACATAAATAAAAAAATACTAATAAATTATTTTTTTCTGATGATTAAATTTTTCAAACGGTTTATTAACATTTATTTTTTGTTTAAATGTATTTTAACTAAAACAAACAAAAATATAAAATTTATATATTTAAATATAAACATACTTGATGGAACCCTAGACACGGTTCTGTCCATGAATTCACTTGAAGAAGGTATGGATAATCCTTTTCTACAAGAAGATCGTGGAGCAAACACCTTGAGTATGTTAAACCCAACATGCAAACTGCAATTAGGACGATCTTCAAGGAGATATGCGATGGAACTTTGGATAGAAGAAGGCGTGTGACTTGAACCTTGAGTTTATGGAACCCAACACTTAGAGTCTATTTAGGACGCTTGTTAGATCTTCAGGGTTGAATGACACCACAAGATACAATGGAAAATATCTCGATAAACCGGTTTGATCTCGGAATCCATCAAAGATCGAAATGTTCACAAGGAACAAACGAGAATCACTCTCAAAAAACACAATTTTTTTAATCTAAAGCAGTCTGATTTATTTTGTGTCTCATATGGGCCTTATTTATAGGATTACAAACTGAGAAAATCGAAAATAATAAGCTATAAATAAGACATAAAACTCATAAAACAAAGACTTGACTCCATAAAGAGTTTGAATAAAAAATAAAGACCAAGACTAGTTTTCACACAGTTTTCCCTTGGACTTCACTTGGTTGAAAATAATCTTAAAAAGTTTGTTTATTTCTTCACCAAAGTTGTAAACCTTAGAAACTCCAAATGGATCGAAAATCAGCCAAAATAGGCTCAATCGTCTAGCAAGTCTCCTTTGCCTTTTTTTGAGTGGCCTGGCTCAAAAACATAACTGAGAACTGATAATAGATGGGCTTGGGTCAGTAGAATCCAAAGAAAGACTCAGTGATTCATCTGATGGGCTTTTGTAGATGAATGAGCCAAAAATCATGAAATATCGACCATCTTTCATGTTAGCTCGTTCCAGGCTTGATCTTGCTCGACTGATCTCTTCCTCATGACTCCTTGGATGAGTGAAGTGTCCATATTTGTTCCACTTGAGCTCATGAGTTTAAGGAACCATTTCCAAGCAAAGTTTGCACACTCGGATCGCCCATATCGCATTACTTGTTGGTTGAACCGTATGGCTTGATGGTTAAACCGGCTGGATAGATAGCTGGACCGAATGTCTCTTACTCGACGATGGTTGATCTATTCATGATCACATCATCCCCCCCCCATTTTTCAAGAGGGTTTGACCTCAAATCTGTTTGACCTACATTCAAACAAAGTAAATCAGTTCCAAAGAAATCAGAGAATGATTTAGGCTTACCCAACAACTTTTGGTTCAATGTTCAAATAAGAAAGAAACGACTAAGGTTTGCCATCTTTTCTGGTTCACTATCATGAAGAATTTCTCCTTTCTGGTTCGTCCTTTCTTGCATTCCCTGTCTTAGAAACACACTCAACAAACCCAAATCAAGTGTATAATCGCATATATGATCATTCAATATTTTCTGAGGAAAAAAACTTTTCAATCCTGGTTCAAACTCCTAAAAACGTATGAAAAGTGTTGGACACTAATAAAGGTTCATATCAAGGTCAGGAAACATGTCATAAACATTCAGAAAACATTTTTTTATCTAGACATTTGATTTAGCACAAGGGATTGAATCATTCCATCAAATACAAAGTTTGTTAAGCAAATTTCTTTGACATTTTCCATTCTTAACAGTTTCACATCCTTAGAAGATATCAAAACACGTAAACCAAGCAGAGAATCATTCAAAACAAGGACCTTATAGTGCTCTGGTCGAGAGTTTGTAGTGACTGATCCAAGAGCCGGTTTTGGTACAAGGCAGTTTTCATCCTTCTTTTCTTCTTGTAAGCGACCTGTTTATTCCTGAATAAGAGAGTCATGTCTACTCGGTTGCACTGGTTCTAAGCTGGTTAGTTTAAGACAAGACTTATCAGGTTTGATTTTAGAATGAGTTGGAGTTGCTTTACCTTTTTCTTTGAAGACTTTCATAGGAAAGTGGCCATATTTGATCAAGGTACTATTGTCATCATTGTCTGGCTCCTTCTCCTTCTTTCTGAGACGTTTCTGATCAATTTGGACTTCCTGTTGGGTCATTGGCATGAGGGTAATGGTCTTTTCATTCTGCTTCAAAGAGTACTGTTTTGTGAAACAATCATAAGACTCTCTCTGATCTGACTGCCACGGCCTACCCAAGAGTAAATGAAAAGTTTCCATTGGTAATAATTCACAAAGAACCTCAGTTTTGTACCTGCCAATAGAGAAAGGAACTAGAACTTTCTTAGTAACTTTCATACATCTACTTTCATTGATCCATTGCAGTAGAAAAGGTTCATTGCGTCTGATAGTTTTCAAACCAAGCTTCCTTACCATCACCTCACTAGTAACATTGGCTCAACTGCCACTGTCTATGATAAGACTACAAACCTTTCCTTGCACTTCACATCTAGTATGGAATAGGTTGTCGCTTTGTCCATTTTCTTCTGATTTAACATGCATATTCAAAACCTTTCTAGCAACAACTAGATCACCTTCAGCCGCTTTGATCAAATCTCTTCAGAAGAGTCTGAGCTTTAATCTTTCTCCTCCTCGGTTTGAATCTGTCCATTTGCCATGATCACCATTGTCCTTCTGTTTGGACACTCCTTTGCCATGTGACCTTTTCCCTGACATTTAAAACATTTGATGTCACGATTCTAGTAAAAGAAGATTCAACCTTACTTTTTTCTTGCTGAATGGTCTGTGGTTTGCCAAATTTAGGCTTCTGTTCTTCCTTAGGATAGCTTGTCCTCATGCTGGGCGTTCTTTCCCCAAAGGCATTGCGTTAACTACCTGATCTCTTAAGCTGTTTCTCCACCAGAATGGCTTTGTGGAGCCTCCATGGTCTCATAGTCCTGCATCTCCAAGCGATCATGAATTTCTCTATTCAAACCTCCAAGAAACCGAGACATGGTTGCTTTTGGATCTTCATCAATATGAACCTTCATCATCAGTGTTTCCATCTCTTGAAAGTAATCCTCAACACTGCCGTTGCCTTGAGCTAGCTTCCTGATCCTATGATGCAAATTTCTGTGGTAATGACCAGGAATAAAACTTTTTCTCATGATAAACTTCATATCTTTTAATATATAAGGGAATGGAGTTACTCATGTTCATGTTTTTTTCGTCAATAACGAGTGGGTAATTTTATTAAGAAGTTATGTGTTTTTTGAGAAACTAAACATGAATCTTATCGGATCTAAGAATGATACTTGATTTTTTAGATATGTTTCACGAAGATGACTTATAGGCTTCTGTTCAATGCTACATTAGTTTTGTAATTGACTATTTTGTGTTTTTTTTTGTAGAAGACTTCTAAGTATTATAACTTTTCTTTGTAACAACAAAATAGAGAAGATTTCTATAATAATCAGGTAAATTTTGCAATTGACTAAAATTTTGCACATATTTGATTTTCTAAATTAAAATTCTCGAGAAGTCTTTTTGGGGAAGACTTTTATAAAAATATATAATGTAACATTAAATCATTAAAGTGTAGCAAGAATCTAGGTAGGTTAGTTTTGCAATTAATGTTCTTAGCTAATGAGAGAAGAATTTTTAAGAAGTTTATTGAGAGAAGACTTGTAGAGAAGTCTTATATGTTAGTTTTTGTAAAACTTGTATTTTCAAGAGTGTTAAGTACGTAACTTCAAGATATGTTTTATAACTTTCAAAATTGTTAAGTAACTTCAAAATATCAAGTAATGTAGTTTAATATGTCGTCTTAAATCATAAGATATATTTTTTAACTTTCATGAGATTTAAGTAATTTTAAAGTCTTTTATATATATCTAGTCTTATGAACTTATTGTTATGTTTGTTATGTTTTGGAACTTATATTATTATGTTATGAACTTATTGTTATGTTTATTATGTTGAATTGTGTAAATTGTTACAGTATTATAAGTCTCCCTTTTAATTTGCACAACTATAATCTTAACAAAAGATTTACATGAAGATAATAGTTTATGATTACAAGAACTTGAATAAATGAATTAAGCGTTAAACATATTATTTTTTAATAGATTGGAAACAAAGTGGATGTATTGTTTACAATATTATATAAACCATAAAAGAGAACTAAATTTTTTAGTGAAATTTGACAGCGAATAAAAAGATGTTAATTCACGGTCAAATTTTGCTTAAAATTTACTTTTTGGCATAAATCGCGTGAATTTTAGAAAAATTTGCTTGGGAAGTTTGCTCGTGAATTTTTTTGGAGAAGTCTCTTGAGAAGTCTTCCTAGAAGTCGCCTACGAAGACTGATATATAGTTTTCAAATTTGAAAAACATGCATATCTAAAAATGTATAAAATGACTTCAACCAAAGAAATATTCAAAAAAAAATATTAAGTACACAAAACACACAAAAAATAAGTATGGAAAAATAAAGTCTTACCAAATTTTGAAAATTTGCATAACTGACTTTCTCAAGAAGACTTTTCCAGAAGATTTTTCTAAAAATCTTCTGAAAAAGTCTTCTACAGAAATCCAAAGTATGATTCATATCTGAAAAATTTAGATATCCAAAACGTTAAAATGGTTTCAAAACAGAGTAAACTTCAAAAACAAAAATTTATGCTTAAATAAAAAATAAAACATTTACATTAGGTTGAATATATAGTTTTTTTGAATCAAACATATAAATACCCAAAATACATATCCAAAATTTATAGATCTACCTATAAAAGAGGAAAAGATGAAAACAATGAAAAACCTGCAAAATAAAATAAAGTAGTGAGAAAAAAAATAAGACAAAAAAATTAAAAAAAATTGATATAAAGTTTAGTGTTTTCAAGTTCAAAGAGATTGGGGGGATGTTAGAGAGTTTTAGAATGAAAAAATTACATTTTTATTACAGTCATTTGAGAGAAAAAATAAAAATGTATAAATTTTCTTTATATAAAAAGATAAAAATTCTAATTAGGTTAAATATTTTTATTTTGGTAATTTCTTTCAAAATCTTCTAAAATTTAAATTTACTATATGTTTCAGAATACTTCTTCCCAAAAAGAATTTTCTAGAAAACTTAAGAAAAAACTCCAACAACTTAAGAAATCAAACTCATGAGTGAGAAAAAGAGAGCATCTGCCCAAACAAGTGAGCCATAGAGGATTTTACTTTTTTTCTATAACAATATTCAAATCCGTTTTGTTATTTAGTTTATTCAGGTTGATTTTTTGACATTGGGGTTTAAAAGATGATTGGCTGAAAATAACGTTCTGAGACCTTTTTGTCCACTTAAACTTTTTAGATTTTGTCAACTTACGGTAAAACTAATCTTAACTAAATTTCTTAAATATAAAAATATTTTATAATAAATTTATGTAGAATATAAAAATATAAAAAAGAAGACAAATACATATAAATATATTTATATCACGTTTTATAAAAATTATTGAAAATATATTTATTTTATTTTATGGTGGAATTTGAAATTAGAAATTTAGAGTATACTTTTCAAAAATGTAATTAAAGAATATAATTTTCAGGAACAAATTACTAAATAAGTAATAATTATCAGGAAAAAATTTCTAAAGAAGTAATAACTAACATTCCCTTGCAAAAATATGAAGTTATAAATACTGACATGCGAAAAATTTTAGATCTAGAAATCCACATAAAAAATCACAATAAATCGGAGAGTTTCTTTCAAATCTATTCTATTAAAACTGAAATACAAAAAAAAAAATACTTTAATACAATTTTAATTTTTCTTTTTAAACATATTTGAACCACTTCATTTATTATTTTTCTAATAATTTGACAACATTTATCATAAAAGTAAAAAAACATATATTATCTATTTAAAATATTTTTATTACATTCTTTTTCTTCACTCTTTATAACTAATTCATTAATTATCTTTACCATAATAATTTAATTATATTTATTTTACATGTTAACATAATAACTCGATATGTTTAAATGAATTTGCGCATGACAAAACTTTAAAACAGTTAACAAAGAGTTATTTTTTTAATTTGTTTACAGAATCAGTTAGACATGGACATTTGGGTACCCATTCAGGTACATATAATTTCTATAGGGTAATGTTTTTTGGGTTTTCAAATTATGCTCGTTTAATATTATAAATTTCAGGATGGATTTCAAGTGGAGTCCTCCCAGGTCTTGATGAGTTTGGTTCGAATGTATAGGAACCTAAAAATATGTAAATAACCAATATATTTGAAACTGATTCATATTTTTGTACTAAAATAATCATATTACCTTATTTGGTCAGGGTCTTTTGAATACAATTATTTATATAACGACACATCTAAAATATATAATACTAATCATGAAAAGAAAATATTTATGTATAAAGCGTAAGAACCAATAACCGTGCGAGCGCACATATCAAACTCTAGTTTATCCTTATTAGTTGATAAAATCTATTTTTTGTTATTTTTGATTCTTTGTTTACAAAATCTTTTATCAGATTTTGTTTTCTAATTTGGTATGTGGACTATTGATTCATCTTTAATTACATATGCGTTTGAAGCAATTGGGATTGTAAAACTGAAAAAAGAGATCTACCTTATCATTTCATCAATTTTTTATTTTTTGAATGAATAGCATCTAAGTTTTAACAATATTATAGAACTAAGAGTTATAAAATTTATGGATAATTATTTGAGAGGGTTTTACATTATTATTTTTATGTGAGGGGCTTTACCTTCATCATCTTTAGTTGAGATGTGTTTTATTTAGAAATGATTTTAAATAGATAATTATGTCCTTTTACAAAATAATGCATGTCTTTGAATTTCAAAATGAATATTCATTTAAAAGAAGTGTAGACGAAGGTATAAAAACATTAAGGATTGTTCTTTAAGAATTTTTATATTAAATTTTTAGTTTAATTTTTTTTATTCAAACTATTTTTAGTTGAGAGGTTGTTTACTAAAAATCTACATTTTTTGTATGATAATTGAATCAAAATTTAGCATATAATGGAGTGGGTACTTTGTTGTTTCGGAGTTCATCCACTTCATCGGAATGAGGAATTAATTGGAGACAGAGAAGAACTTTTTAGTCCCTACAAATGATAAATCATGCAGTTTTTGTACCTTGACTAGAGTTGGGAGAGGGCATTATAATGTGGAAGTCGTTGAAGGATGCTTTCTTCTCTGCCTATTTGACATGAAACCATATTTGAACAGTGTGACTATATTTTGAAATGGCATGAAACTGTTTGGTTCACATAGAGGATTCCTAGACATTTTATCACTACATGGTTTTCGGGAAAATTTCCAAGTTATGCCCAAAGTATTGCCATATGTTCAGCTTATACATTAAATATACTTCTGTGTAAATCTATACATAAACTAAAAAAAAATTTAAATAGCATACATATTCTTTCATTTTGGGTGAAATCATATTTCAATCGTCATATCAACTACTACATTATCTAAGTTTGCTGACTTGATCACTTATTTCTTCTCCTCTAACTTTCCATGAAGAAACGGAAATTTCACATCAAGTTGATCAAGCTTCAAATCATGATGTGCTACCAGCGCTAGCAACACTTTGTGGAAGTATGTTTGACTACATGTGAAAATATATCATGGTAGTCTACCCTCTCTCTTTCTAAATGAAATCTCTTACCACAATTTGAGCTTTATACTTAACTTCGTCTGCTGATGATGCTTCATCCTTAATCTTGAAGCTCTACTTGCAAGCTCTACTTGCAAGTAGCAACATTTCTCACAGATGGCAACAGACCATATCACATGTATGATTCTTCTCATAAGAATCCATTTTGTCTCCCATTGCAGCATGCCATTTCTCAAGCTCTGGACTAGAAACATTTTTCAAATAAGTGGATGATTTATACATATCCATTTCCTATGCAACCTGAAATGCATGATCCACCATATCATCAAAATGATATCTCTCTAGTGGCCTGACATCAGTCCTTTTTGGTCGATCCTTTGCAATGTTACACCTTGTAGCATCAGGCGGTTAAGTCTCCCTAGACTTCAACTGAACATCTTATACATGCTCCTCTTGCTTTTTTTGTGTGTTCTTGCACATTGATCACTTTATGATCATTTTGTTGTTCTACTTGTTTAACAGTGTTACCTTTTATGCTTCAGAACTAAACCTTGTCAAACTTCCAAACATGGAATTTTCATCAAAGACAATGTTCTGGCTTATACTTACTATGTTATCTGATGGATGCCAGACTTTGAATCCTTTGACTCCATCATCGTGGCCCATAAGTACTCATTTTATTGCTTTCTACTCTAGCTTACCTTAAATCACATGATAGTAAACGATACTACCATACACTTTTAAGATTGAGTAATCAGCATATTTACTTGACCACACCTCAGAAAGTATCTTGCACTTGATGTATGTGTGAGGACCAAAATTTATCAAATAACAAGCCGTGCTCACTGCTTCAGTCCAAAACCGCTTCTCCATACCAGCATTTGAGAGCATCCACCTCGCTCTCTCTAGAAATGTGTGGTTCATCTGTTCTTCTACAGCATTTTGATGTGTTGTTTTTCTGACTGTAAGGTGCATGACAATTTTGCATCCTTACAAAAATGATTGAACTCTGGTGAACATAATTCAAGAACAATATCAGAACAAGCAAATCTTGATTTGATAGATGTTACATCCCATGTTCATTAATATGTCTAAGCATCATATTCCATAGCTTAGTCATATCTTCCTATAAGATCTATGGTGATGCAACATTTGTTGAACCTTTAATGGTAGTACACTTCAGCAAATACACAGAGTATCATTCATGAAACCTTTTAGAATCACAGTAGAATACCTACAGACATTTAACACTCCATTGCAACCCAAATATTTGAACTCTCTACTTCCCAAAAGACTCAAATTTATCGTTTTTTTTTTCATTGATGGAAAATGTCTAACCTCATTCAATATGCATAATCTACCATCATGTGCTTGATTGAGCTGATCCCAAAAATTTTTACAGACAAAATTATTTATCATCTTAATCTTGTGGTCAAGTACCTCTATGTACTCTGAAAACTACTCTTTCCTTGGTTGGTGTCATATGTGAGGACACCCATATATCCAGAAACTACCCATCAAAAGAGTATGTGCGTGTCCGTGCACAGCAAGTGTGATTTCGCCGCCATACTTGGTTTCATACTTGCTTACTACAGTAGACTCAGAATGTTGCTTCTTCTTGGGACAGTCTAACTTCCAGTGTTCATCTTCTTTCCAATAATTACAAATATATGTTGGCTTAGGAACCCTTGAGAACAATTCATTTTTTTTTCAAATACCTTATGTTCCCATGGTCCTTCACACCACTAAAAAAGAATCATGAAGCATGATTGTATGTCCCTAAGCTAGATGGCATATGGCGCAATTTCCACCTATGAAGCGATGATCCAATTTGTCCAGTTTCACTGTGTATTTGCCAACAATAAACAAATGCACACAAAATTTTAGAAAGAGTTTGGAATAGATACCAACATGATTAGTGCAATGTTTTCGTCATCTACCTTAACATCAATGTCAATGGCAAAACCATCATAAAAATTTATTAAGGTTACGATATATAATATAAATGTAAAAAGTAATTATAGGAGTTATTATCAGGGATCAACCCTGGTTTGTGGGTTCAATAGTGCTACATCGAATCAATTTTGGCGCAACTAACTAATGAACTTGGTTTGCAAAATCTACTTTAAATAATTTTTGTGGTGTCAACTGACCCCACATCTTTTTAAGCGGATCCACCCTGTCGATGTTATGCAACTCCAATAATGTCAAGTTTAACATGTCAAGGTGATAGCGAATCTAAATAGCTTTTTGCATATGCTAGGCGAAGAGGTGTTATTTCAGGAGTAGCTTGTTAGTCAGAGATTTTATCATGTACAAAATTTCCAACTTCAGCCACAAACTAGCATCGGTTTTCCATCCGACACTTTGTGATGATCTCGTCTGGTAAACACAACAAAATCGTTGAGAACGTCTTCTATTCCAAATTTTGAAAATGTATAATTATGAACGAACGTCTAGTTAATTACATAAGCTAATAAAAACCTACTTAAAATTTACCAAAAAGTAATTAAAATGATGTCTTTAAACATTTTACCCCAAAAATGATGTGTTTTAATATTGGTGTGTTTGTTAGAGTTTGAATATTCTAAAAGCCGAAGAACGATGACTTCACCATCCCATTATGTTTCTAGTTGGCCACTCTAGTTGTATAAAATGACTAAATACTCATTTTCATAGAGTTCCAATTTGAACTCTTCAGTTAATATAAAAAATATATATACATATCATGAAAATACAAAGATATAAATGAACCGCAACTTAGAACATGCCATAAGTTTAGGATATAGTTCTTCCAACTTATAAGCCACAATATGCTAATTAAATATTTCACATGTTTCGGTACCTAAAAACAAATCATTCCTAGAAGTTTTAGAATATTTAATAAGAGATACGGAAACCTAATTGATAAGGATGAAATGATATCTAAAAAGATCCTAAGATCTGACGTACAATACCCAAATAGGAAAAATAATTATATGAGAACACTATGAAGTGGTTTTGGTGTTGGTTAACTAAGAGATTACGAACTTAGTTATCTCATAAATAAAGTTGAAATAAGTATTATACATACATTTTTTTGCAAAAAAATAAGTATTATATATTGACCGGATAAATGTTATACACTTTAAGGACCTAAATAATATTGATGCTAGCAAAAACAAAAACAAAAACAAAAACAAAAACAAAAACAAAAAAAGGTTAAACAAAATATAATATCAAGTAGAATTGTGTTAGTGTTTGTTTGTATTATAAAAGACTTTGTGATCACAAGGTGGTACAGAGCTCTAAAAACACATTCGCGAAAGAAAATAAAAGCCAGACTGTGTTTTAGGCTTTTATCTTTGAGATAAATAATACACAACCACAAGAAAACAAATGATTAAATATAATGATTTAATCGAATTAACTTCAGTTTAACTGTTTTAAACATAATATGTTAAGGCGATTTAGATCTAGGGTTCTGATGAGGTTTTGAGCATGGGATCCGAGAAGAAAAAGGTTGGAATAGCACATGAGATACTGAATCTTCATCAGGATTACGGTATTAACAAACAAGGAAAAGTTCACGATAATCTGATCCGAGGGGATCAATCAAGATTGATTGGGTTTCAGGGGAATATTAAAAAGATTGGATTGATAAGGGCTATCTATGATTTATTACGATCTACGATCTACACAGATACATGGGATCTCGGGTTTTCAAGTGGCGATGGCTTGGATAATAAAGGTACGATTTTTCTTCTATTCAATAGGATATTTATTTGGATTTACTTGGCGTTTCAACAAAGGAATTACAGTGATATAAATGTACCTCGGGATCATAGTGATATTTGAAGATTGTATAAAAAGAATGATAGGGATCTTTGGATTAAATTTTAAGAAATTTGGTCATTATGGGTTAAATCAATGGAAAAGAGATTTGCGAGGATGGAGTATCTATAAAAAGACATATGTACTCATTGAGAAGATCACAATTCTTACAATCCAAAGCTTCTTCACTTACAAACAAATTGGTGTTTCTAGTGTTTATTGCTTCTCTTTTGCTATGCCTTAGAGCCAACTTATTGGAAAGAATGGGACCTTGAAGAGGGGTGAAGGAAATCCTTGTAAGCTTAATGAAGAACAAAGTGAAGAACACTCAAGAACATGAGAGAGAGAGATTAAAGGAATTTATTTTTATTAATTCATAACATCTGATTTACAAGCATACTTAAAGATAAACATGAAAGAGAGAAACTGAACATATCTTTTTGAAATTTAAAATTTGAATTTTTGGAATGTACTGCGTTTCTCATGATTCATATAGCACCAAAGTGTTCAACGTAATTTTTTCAAATCACCCACATTGGTGCCATAGGTAAAATATATTTTTTCCTCAAAAACAGTTTTTTTTTTCTATAGAATCAAAGTGCACAATGCAGTTTCTCGAAGTGTCCACTTTGATATTGTAGGTAAATTTGCTTTCCTCAGATTGTTTCCTTTCTCTTTTGCACTCTTTGTCTTTGATTCTTCCTTCTTCATTTTTACAGTCTTCATGTTAATACTCCCCTTCAAGCTTGAGCATAAGAGATGGTCAAGCTTGGATAACCATGAAGACATCCCTCATTAAAACCTTTTTGTGTGAAAAACTCAGTGGGAAAAAAACACAAAGAAAAAGAGTAGGTGTTTCATGGCTAAGGGGATTATGCATAATTGATGTCACTGAGTCCAAGCTTGGGATATATGGACTCACACACCTTTGTATTTGCGGCCATAATGAAGATGTCTGCTAACTGATCTTTACTCCTTGTGTAGCATGGTAAGATAACTCCTTATATCACCATATGTCTCACTTTGTGGCAATTCACCTTAATGTGCTTAGTCCTCTAATGGAACACTGAGTTTGAGGTTATGTTTATGGCTGCTTGATTGTCGCATTTTGATTGGAGAAGTGATCTATATGCCCAAGTCTTTGAGAAGTCCTTTGATCCAAACCAGCTCGTTTGTAAACTTTTTCATAGCTCTATATTCAGCTTCAGCACTTGAACATGAAACCACCTTTTGCTTCTTGCTTTTTCAAGTGACCAGATTGCCTCCAATAAAAGTGCAATAGCATGTGGTTGATTTCCTATCATTCATATCTTTTTCTCAATCAGCATCCCAATATCCTACCACTTTTGTATTGCCATTGCACCTCATCCATACTCCTTGTCCAGGAACTCCACTAAGGTATCTGAGTATCCTTTCCACCATTTTCAAGTGGTGAACCTTTGGCACTTGCATATGTTGGCTCACCTGATTCACAATAAAACAAATATCAAGTCTAGTAATGGTTAAGTAGATGAGCTTACTCACTAGTCTTTTGTATTGTTTTGGATCATCAAATGGTGTGTCTTAATACTCCCCCTCACGCAAGATCTTATAACCATCTTCTAATGGAGTTTTAGCTTGTTTCTCTCCAAGCATACCTTCTTCATTCAAGAGATCAAGTATGTACTTTTTATTCAATAGAGTATGCTCTCCCTCAGATCGACTGAACCCTTTTCCATTCAGAGTGGTGTTGAGCTTATAGTACCACGTTCTTGGTGATTGCTTCAGCCCATAGACAGCTTTCTTGAGTCTCAACACATTTCCCGGTTTAACCATTTCTTCTAGACCAGGAGGAGGGCACATTTAGACTTCATCTTCTAGTTCCTCTTGAAGAAAAGCATTCTTCACATCCATTTGCCATAAGTCCCACTCCAAGTTAGTAACAAGTGAAAGTAAGATTTTAATGGTGCAAAGATGTCAAAGTAATCTTCTCCATAAGTTTGAGTGAATCCCCTTACAACCAGACTTGTCTTCTTTCTTTCTGGTTTTCCATTGGCTAGGTACTTGATGGTGTAGAGCAAGCGACTTGTCACAGCTTTCTTGCTTTTGGGAAGCTCAGTTTCAAACAAGGTATCATTCTTGATCATAGTATTGATTCTATCTCCAACCGATTCTCTTCATTCGTCATCTGCCATTGCCTCTTCATAAGTTTTTTCCAAGTTTCTCATGATAACTTGATGCTCCTCTGGATATTGAGCTAATGAACACACTGCTTGCACGTGATGAGCTATTGAATTGGCATTGAAGTAAGCTCTTGTATTCTTCTAGTTTTCTGGTCCATGTTTGATTCTAGTGCTTCTAAATAGTTGCACATCTTCTGCTTCAGCTTCTTGATGTCCAGCCTCATGTTGTTCTCCTTGCCCAACTTGATCATGAGTTTCAGAACTTTCTTGACGATTTGTCTCAACTTGTTATGTTTGATTTCCCCCTTCATGATCAAGGTGGAAATTCTCTATCACAAGTTCAGCCTCTTGAGAAGGTGTAGCTTGTGTTTTTGCTCTTTCTTTTGGTTGGCTCATTCCAAGACTCCAAGATGATTCTTAGGTTGTTTGCTCTATATGAGGGTGAATGTGAAAGATCATTCAGGTTATCTCAGCTCTTCTCATCATAATATTCTTTGAATTCCATGAACTTAACATCCCTTGAGACCATCATTCTCCTAGTCTCTGGTACATATCAATTGGATAATTTCTGGTTGGCTTAATACCCAATGAACATTGCCTTGACACTTTTTGCTTCTAGCTTGTTCTTTTTGTTCACTAGAATCAATACGGAGCAAAGACACCCAAACACATGCAAGTGATCAATGGAGGGTATGTTCTTGTTTAGTACCTCATAAGGTGAGACATCATGGAGAACTCATATCAGAGTTTTGTTGATTAGATAGCATGCAATCAACACATAATTACCCCAAATCTCTTTGAGACACTTGTATGGAACATCATGCTTTTGGATACTTCCATAATATGTCGATTATTTCTCTCTTCCACTCAATTTTGTTGTGGTGTGTATGGGCAACTGGTTTGATGTATGATTCCATGTTTGGCTAAATGATTTTTGAAAGCATGGCTTGTGTATTTTCTACCATTGTCTGACTTAAATATTTTAATCTTGGCATTGAAATTGTTAGTAACATAGCTTTAAAAATTCATAAAAGCTTATAACACTCTATCTTTAAATTGAATTAAAGTCAGCCAGGTATATTTTATTTATCATCTATAAAGGTGAAAAAGTATATGTGGTTTTCTCTGGCACACAAGGTGCTGTCTAAACATCTAAGTGGATTAAATCAAAAAAATGCTCATAGATAGTGGTTGATTTAGTAAAAACAGATTTACAATTTTTACCAAGGATACAAGCCTCACAACTACATTTTTAAATCAGAGATTAGACAACATCAATCCTAAGGCACGAGAATAAGAGTGGCCTAATCTAGCATGCCATAATACATCATAAGCTACAACATGAGCATAACTAAAAGCATAAGAAAAAACAGAACTAAGTTTGGTGTCTTTAAGCAAATATAATCATCCCTTGCTTACACCTTTTCCAAGCATCTTACTAGTCTAAATATCCTGAAAATGAAAATCATTAGAACTAAAGATAACATTACAATTAAGATCAGTAGTGGCCTTTTTAACTGAGAGCAAGTTAGAAGTAAATGTGGACATATATAGTGGCATATACCCTTTTTAAACAGTTTCAAGTTACGTATGCATCTAATAGGTATTCTATCACCATTAGCAATTACTACACTTTCAAGAGCAGGTTCTATATTGCTAATAAGACTAGAATCTTTAATCATATGGTAAGATGCTCGTGAATTGATAATCAATGGCTTAACACTCAATGGTGTATTTAAAACATTACTATTTTTGTTACCAGAGTTTGCATTAAGAGCCTTGATAGGGGCTTCAATGTCTGACTTGCAAATAAATGCATCATCATTGGCAAGTTTAGAAAAAGCTCCAACTGCATAAGAACCAGAGCTCTTCCTTCACCATATAGGCGCATTGGCTGAGAACATTGTTGGTCAGTTTGCTGAAGAGCTTCATGTGCTCTAAACTGGTTGAACCTTGATGCTGATATGAGAGTGAAGAATTCAGCATTGGGTTTTCATGTGTCCACTCTTCTGACAGTGTTCACAAGTGACTCG
Organism: Sinapis alba; assembly: GCA_012274485.2. Taxonomy (NCBI): domain Eukaryota; kingdom Viridiplantae; phylum Streptophyta; class Magnoliopsida; order Brassicales; family Brassicaceae; genus Sinapis; species Sinapis alba. The sequence goes on from MU106668.1 coordinate 77,466, forward strand.
CCGGTTCTCTGGTTTGAAAGATCCTTATTGGCTGCAGTTTCAGCTTTGTGCGCCATGTTCAGCTCACTTATTCCTCCAAAAAAGTCCCACTGATCCTTGTTCCTTCTGGGTGTGAGCACAAACATCATCAAATGAAGGTAACTTCTCTACTTTTAGCATGTGCTTGATGAGATCATTGTAACTTGAGTTGAGAGTTAGCAGTAAAGCAAAAACTTTTTCTTGCTCACGCATCTCCTCTAGAGCAATTAGATCAGTGGTACTTGGCCTCAACATCTCAAGTTCTATCTAAAGAGTTCTGAACTTCCCAAAGTGTTGGTTGAAGTCCATATCATTTTGGTTCAAGCAGCTGAAGGCTTTTTCACTTGAAAGACCCTACTGAGATTTGAAATGTTTCCATAAACTTTTTGCAGTGTGTCCCATAATTGCTTAGCAGTCTCACAGTAGGAGTATGCCTTCATTATTGGACCATCAAGTGAGCTCTGGAGGATAGACAACACCATGAGGTCTTCTTGACTCCATTTGTTTTCATCTACCACTACCAGCTCATTGTTATCTTTTCCTTGAATTGTTTGTTTTGGCGCCACACTTGAAGTGATAAGGGACCATAAACCTCTTCCACCAAGGACATTCTTAGTCAATCTTGACCAGAGAAGGTAGTTCACTCCTTTGAGGGTGATTGGAATCACCACTGCCTTGTTTTGCTCCATTCCGAACAACTAATGGCCACTAGATAATAGAATGTATCCAAGGAATTTTGAAAAACCAAACCAAAAGAATGAAAGAGAATGAGGTGTAGAATAGATTTGCAGAAGAGAAAATAGGTTTAAGAGCTTTGAAGCTATTATACCATGTAAGTTTAGTGAAGAACAGAGTGAAGAACACTCAAGAACAGGAGAAAGAGAGTTTAAAGGAGTTTATTTTTCTTACTTTATAACATCTGATTTACAAGTATTTTTAAAATAAACATGAGAGAGAGAAACTCAACAACTCTTTTTGAAATTTTAAATTTGAATTTTTGGACTGTAGTGAGTTTCCCACGAATTCCTATAGCATCAAAGTTCTCAATGTAGGTTTCTGAAATCGCCCACCTTGGTGCCGTAGGTAAAATGTTTTTTTTTCTCAAAAACAATTATTTTCCCTATAGCATCAAAATATCCACTTTGATGTTGTAGGTAATTTTGCTTTCCTAAGATTGTTCCCTTTCTCTTTTGCATTCTTTGTCTTTGATTCTTCCTTCTTCATTTTTACAGTCTTCATTTCAATAATCCTAAGCGTTTGAAGATCTCTGGTCCTCACTTTGACAACTCGGCTCTTATCAAAGGCTACAATAAGACCCTCTTTGGAAGGTGCATGAATCCAGAAGAGAAAAACGTAAAGGCTCTAATTATTATGTTACCAAAGATATGGAAGGTGGAGGTCGGGTGATTGGGGCAGACTTGGGACTGGGGAGATTCCAGTTTGATTTCGATCAATAGGAAGATATTGAAGCGGTTTTGAGGATTCAACCATATAACTTTGATTATTGGATGATATCACTGGTTTGATGGTACCCAAGAAGGAGAGGAATTATCCCTCGAAAATTACCTTTTGGGTGAGTGTATTAGATGTTCCGCTTGAGTTTTGGACAGCCCCAATGTTTGAGAGCATAGGTGATTCTATTGGAAAGACAATTGAAGTGGATAATGATAATGAAAGAGTGAAGGTGGAGGTCAATGGTTTTAAACTGTAAGCTTCTGAGACAACATTGGATTTTGATGCTGGAGAGTTCCATGATGGAGAGGAAGCTCTGGTCTCATTATGGTATGAAAAACTTTTTGGCTATTGTACATCATGTTAAAGCTCATGCCATGACATTCTTTAATGTCTTTTAAATAAGAAGAGTTTGGATTCAAAGGGGGAGATCAGAAATGGAGCTGACGAAAATCAAGAGGATCGGGCTGGAAGGCAAGAGGATCAGGCTGGAAGGCAAGAGGATCGTGTTGCGAGCTACAAAGGAGTAGTAATCAACAGAATCATGGGCTTTAAGAATCAGGACAATGAATAAAGAGAGTATCAGGGGAAAGGCAAAGAGAAGATATATGAGAAAGTTGAATCTAATTGGGTGAAAGTTTCAGAGAGAGCATGAGATCTTATCCTAGTCGACATCATAAAGGAGATGAAGGAAGATATAGAGGTGATGAGAGGAGTTCACAGAACAGGAGTTCTCGCCAGGATTTAGCGAGAACTTATACTCATGACGACCATACACGAGCCTCTCGAGGATCCAGGAGAGAGCGAAGCCCAAGAAACTATGTGCCTATAGAGAGAAATATCAAGGAAATTAATCCTCATACCTCATTCAAAGGGTTACGTTGGAAGGAAGAAAATTTATCTAAGGAGAAACAACAGGTCCAGACGGAATACCAGGAGTTACCTCAGCCACCGCAAGTTGCATCACTACAGGTTGAGCCCCCTCAGGTAACAACAAAAATCATTAGGATAGAGAGTGGTCTAGACTTGGTTAATGAAATGATATAAGTAGGGACTGACGGTCTAGAGGAAGATGGTATGGAATTAGATGATCAAAAGGATAACATATTCAATAAGGAAGGGAATGATGTTCGTGTAGATGAGTTTGAGGATCTTTCAGAGGGTGAGATTGAGGAAAAGACTGAGAAAAATATTGTAAACTTGACCGGGGGAAACATCTTAAGCGAGAAAGTAGAGGAAGATAACCAGATTGGAGAGAGAGAGGAGAAGGGTCCAGTTATGCTGGATGTGGTGAAGAAACATGTGGCAAGAAAGGTGCTGTTTAAGAACCAGACTGTGGCAGGTGGAACCATGAAGAAGAGACTGATGCAAGGGTTCATTTCACCTCGCAAACATACTTCTGCTAAAGCAGGCAAAAGGTGTTACAAAGATAGAAGAGAAGGGTTCCTCAAACCCTTTACTGAGCTCATCAAAACCATGATAATTTTATGGATCAGTCTGATAAAGAAGTCAAGCTACGGTGACAGGTTGTGGTATTTGGTTTTTCTATTTTTCAAATTCTAATAAGCTCTATAACTATTTTTGTTTTTCTTTGTGCTTGTGACTTTTTGGTTGTTTACTATATCAGTATTGGCTGCAAGATCGGTTTATAAGATCTTGCCTTGGAATAAAACTTTTTATCTTGGTCTTTCTTACTGGTGCTTGTTTATTATGAAGAATGAGGTTGTGGTATGGAGGTCGTTTGTAGAAAAAGAGATGGTTCAATGCGTTAGTTTTACAAGTACAAAGAATGTTTTTTTGGTCCAGATTTCGGGTTTGATGTTAATAAATATTATTAAAAAATTGTTATACAAGATGCCCGAGTACGATTGTGGGTTCTATATCGAGACTTCTTAATGGAGTGAATTTTTATTTTCATGTGGTTAAATTTGGGAATGCATACATTATATGTTTGAGTTCTCTAAGTGAAGTCTCTTCTCACTTTATGGATTGGTCACTAATTAAAATTGATCTTTCTGGATGGAAGTCTTTTGGGTGGTTACAGCCAACGAGCAAGTAGAGGACTAGAGGTTATCAACTTTTTTTTTTTAAGGTTTGCTTGGAAATTAGACAATATTTGTATTGCCTCAAAGTCTGATCATCACTGAAGAAGCATGCTTCTTTATTTTACCTCATTATGCCATGTGCGAAGACAAGCTTTGCGGCTATTTTGGAATGACAACAGTACCAGGATTCAATATGTTAAATGGAACACTATTGGTGCTATTTTCACAAACAGAATAACAGAATTAGAAAAATCGATACAACTGGATGATGCAATGAATTTTAGGGATTTTAATATCATGCATATAACATATGAGTTGGGTATGGAAAGTGGTTCATGGAGACTACTTATGGTATATGAGTATGAGTTAATTAAACCTGTTCGAGATCAAGTTTCACGGACAGCGAAGGACACTATAGGCAAAAGCACTAGTTGTTTGGCTAATGCAAACAAAATATTTGCATGGGGAAAAATGATTTATTGGACATGGTTGATTATGATAATTTACACTCATACAGTCTGTTGGTGGTACTCTGATTTTGTTTTAAATAAAACAAGATATTCGGTATAAAAAAGGTCTTAATAGTTTCATCATACTCGATTCCTTAACTTACAAAACCAGATAATTTTTAAATGAGAGTGCTCAGCTGGAACTATAGAACTGTAGGAAGTAAATGGACAATAAGCTATCTCCGAAAGATATGGCATAAACATAAACCTGATTTTTATTCTTATTAGAAACAAAACAAAATTTTGCCTTTGTTCAAGGATTTCAATCTCACTTCTGTTTTGATAATTTGGTTACGGTGGATCCAAAATGGAACGAGTGGAAGATTAACTTTATATTATTATAATGAGTATCAGGTTAAATTCTTATACTCAAATAACCGGATAATAGATGTGGAAGCAGTTGTATTTGGAAAAAAAAAAGTTTTTCTGACATTTGTATATGGAGAACCGGTATAAAAATTGATGGATCAAGTATGTGAACGTTTAACTAGATATGGTCTGGCAAGATTAGACCCGTGGTTTATTATTATAGATTTGAAAGATATTACTGGTAATCATGAAAAAGAAGGTGGGTGTTTTACGGAGTGCAAGATCGTTTCTATCTTTTAATAATATGATATGGAATTCCCAGCCCGTAGAAATCAAATTTTCTGGCAATGAAGAAGAAATAAAATAATGGTTAGATGTCGGTTGGACCGAGCATTAGTAAATGAAGATTGGCATGCACTTTTTCCATACTCTTACACAAAATATTTAGGGATAGTGGGTTCTGAACATCAGTCATTAGTGGTTTATCTTGAGAATAAAGTACCAAGATGACAAAGATAATTTTGGTTTGACAAAAGATGGATTGGACAATATGTTTGTTGGAATCAATTGGGAGAGGTTGGGGCAAATCGACAGCAGAGAACTCGGGCAATTTTGTATCGAAAGTTATTAATTGTCGCCATGAGGTCCCTATATGGCAGAAGAATAATCTATCGTATGGAAAGCATATAATCAATGAGCTTCAAAAAACACTGGAAGAAGTACAAACCAATAACATCAGGAAGACATACTAGAAGTATCTAGGAAGTTACAAGAAGCATATAAGTATGAAGAAGATTTTTGGCAACAGAAGAGTCATAATATGTGGTATACATTAGGGGATCTTAATACTAAATTATATCATGCTCTAACAAAACAACGTCGTACTCGTAATAGGATTGTGGGGCTCTATGATACTGATGGAATTTGGATAATAGAAAAACAAGGTGTAGAAAAAGTTACAGTGGATTATTTTGATGATTTATTTCAGACAACTTCTCCCTTGTAATTTGGAGGTTTTATGGACGAGATTATACCTACCATCACCCCCAAGATGAATCAGCGGTTAATCAAGCTAGCAACCAAGGATGAAGAATGACAAGCTCTATTTGTGATGCATCCAAAGAAAGTTTATGGATCAGATGGAATGATGGCTATATTCTTTCAACATTCTTGGCATATAATAAAAAAGATTTACTGAAAAAAGGTTTATAATTTTCTTTATCTCAGAAAAATTAGATACAAGATTAAATATTATAAATATTTGTTAGATTCCTAAAACGGAAAGATCTACAAGGATGACAGAGCTCAGTCTTATAAGTTTATGTAATATAGGATACAAGATTACATCTAAAGTATTATGTTAGAGATTAAAGGCTTGTTTTCCTTCACTTATTTCGGAAACACAATCGGCCATTGTGCCTGGAAGATTGATCTCTGACAATATCCTCATAGCTCAGGAGATGTTTCATGGACTGAGACTAACAAATCATGTCAGGATATATTTATGGCCATAAAACGGATATGATTAAAGCTTATGATAAAGTTGAATAGATTTTTATTCAAGAATTACTTTTCAAGATAGGGTTTGATCATCATTGGACCGAACTAATGATGGAATGTATATCCTTGGTACAATACAAAGTTTTATTGTGGTCAACCAAAGGGACACATTAGTACAAAAAGAGGTCTACGGCAGGAAAATCCATTATCTCTTATTTATTTATTATGTGCATTGAAGCATTGATAGCGAATATTAAAAAAGCTGAGAGAGAAACAACTGACGGACATAATGGTTGCAAGGGCTTGTCCCTCAATTTCTCATTTGCTCTTTGGAGAAGGTAGTCTCTTCTTTTGCAGAGCACAAGAAGAGGAATACCATACAATTTTCAGAATTCTAAAGGAATACGAAGGGATATTTGATGAGCAGATAATTTTGAAAAATATTCAATTTAATTTGGTCACAGAATTGAAGAACTCATCAGGCAGGAACTACGAGATATTTTAGGGATACAAAATTTAGTATGAAAGAAATCATATTTGAGAATCCATGAAAATTTGGGAGGATCAAAAATATTTTTTTTTTTTTTATTCAAAATCATTTAAATAATAGAGTAAATGAATGGATAATCAAAATTTTATGGATTTACAAGTAGTACGCCTTAAAGTCTTGTTTTCAATCTAGACATAATACTCTAGAATAGTTTTAAAAAAAAATTGTCACAAAAATAGTATCCAAAGAAGAAAATAACCAAATTTTTTTATTGAAATGTAAATATATATTTATATCTCTAGGATTAACTAATCTAGACTTAGAGTTTAGAGTTAAGAAACTGAGATTTTGGATATACGGTTTTAAATTTAAAAAAAAAATCAAAATTAAAATTTTCAAAAAAAAAAATTGATTCTTTTTCATTAAAAATATTTTTATGATAAAACTTAAAAAGTAACTATTGAGAGAATTCTCTTTCATTTTATCTTCTTCTTAATTTGTCTTAAATATTAGTTGATATGTGAATGCGAGCTTTTACGCAACCTGACATCACCTTTGTTTGTGTAAATAACAAGGAATAACATGAACAGTAAAGTAGTAGACGCACTTTCGAAAGATCAAACAAAAACGGGCAAGACTTTACAATGATAAAGAATGTCACGAAAGGAAAATTAATTTTATTAAAAATCTGGAAATACCATACTTAATAACCACCACATAAACACATAAGCCAAGTGGACAAGTAGGCTACTAACTCATGTTTAAACGTTTGAGTTGAATCGAACTGAAATGAATCTGAACTAAATATAACTTTCAATAAAATTTAAAACAACGAAAACACATTTTGTTAGAAAGCATAAGTTGTGTAGAGATATTGATAAATCAAATAACCTAAACCCAAGAAACATGTTAACAATAACAATTTTTTTTATTTTAAAGATATTTATAAATCAACTTTTTAATTATAAGAAAATAACAACTTTTAAAGCATCCCATATGCAATCTTATTTTGATGGGATCGTCATCGTATGTCGGCTGACCTCATTAGATCTGATGCGAGTCTGTAACTTCAGACTGTAAATCCATTATTCTCTTACGTATGTCTGAGCAGTATAAATACTCGTTTGCAAATTGGCTTTTTACACAATCAATATAGAAAGTTTATTTGAATGGTTAGCGAAAAAAAAAATAAGAGGGCCGATTCACGATAAAAGCATAATGAACTCATAACTTTTACATCTAAGCAAAATTTAAGAATTTCAAATTGTTGTCTACATAAATAAAATATTTGTAATTAGTAATTTCTTAACTTGCATAGTCCCACATTCTGTCACACAATTGTCATATTCGAATATAGCCTTAATTAGAGATAAAAATATAAAGAAAAACTAGTAAGTATATAAAATAAATTTACTATCTACTTAAATTGAAAATGTGGATATATATATATATATGTAATATAAATATATAATTTATACCGACGGTCGGTGTGTTAACTTTTAGAGGCTTAAAATACTTATTTACTAACAATTGTGAATCACTTTCCGATAATCCATCTATCATTCTTCTACTCAAGTTTAAAAACATTTAATTTTGATATTATTTTCAGATATGTGACTAAAAGATAAATACATTTTTGTGATATAAAGTATTCAAATTAATTCTAATAAAGCCTTTTACATACACTACCATATATCAAAAACCAATATGTTACAATCACCCTTTCTCATAGATTGGAGGCCAAACCAAGTAGCCAAACCACCCTCGTATTGAGCATCGTCCATTGATAAATTTGATTCCTCATTTGTTTGTCAAATTGACGACGTTGAGCAGGAGGAGGATTGGGAGCACCATTTTTCAGGGAATTTGTTTCTCGCCAACTAGATTGCCGCATTTGGAGTTGCCCTATAAATTGGCAGGAAAACGATCTTTGGAATTGACTTAAATCACCGGTTCGTACTTGGTTAACCACTAAACCAATCATTTGAAAAGTAAAATGACCTTTCGTTAACCACTAGGATTAAAGAGCTGTGTGTGGAGTGTCATTTTTATACATTTAATCACAAATAATCAAAGCGAAATCCAGTGGTCACTAAAGAAGCATATATAGTTGCGATTATACAGACCACTAAAATCTAGTACTACTACAATTTATAGATATATTATATACAGCTAACCAATAGTTATCGACCGAAACGAGACATGTCACTCTACATGTACATGAATATAAATTGATAAAATAATACAAATATTATAAGTGGTGCAGAATTGCCAAGTTTCTTTTTTTAATTGCCAAGTTTCTGCAAGGCAAAAGTTTAAAAAATTAAAGTTATTACTACTATTACTATATAATTTGAACAAAACAAACTATATAAATTAACTTGCGGGTTTAATATGATAGGGTGATGCATAAGTTCAAAACTTACCTAATGATGAATTTTTAAATTTAATGTAGAAAGTAATACTAGTGGCGTAGAAAAAAGAAAGAGCCAAGTGTAGAGAGACTTTTAGTAATTAACACAAAAGCAAATGTAGTATGGAAGAATTAGGTCATGATTTGCTTTATGTTTGAAAAAATATTCCAAAATAGTCGATAAGGTAATGATGTAATGATGTATCAATGTCTGAAATAGTAAAACGTAATCATATCTCTACAAGATAAACTACTATTTGTTTCCTTAACTATAATTGATCCGTTTGAGTCACCTCGAGGCTCTAATGATTTGCTTATGAACTTAGTGGATAATTAGTCATACATATAATGATATAGTTAAGATAACACTCCGGGATGCATGAATATATTTAATATACAAACCAATAATTTTAAGATCTTTCTCAAAAAATCAATTAAGTTTTTAAGATATTTAATGGTTTTCTTGAGACAGAGTATGCAAACATAAGGTCGTTAGAGGCTTGAGTTTAAGGGATCTTTTAATACAGCCATGTTGGCAAATCAATTTTGGCAATTGATGACAAGCTACATTCCTTATTTTCAAGGGTTTTTAAAGGATGGTATTATAGGAAAACCGATCTTCTGGATAATCATAAATTTTATTTATTTTCTTTTGGATGGAGAAGTATTTGCTCAATTAAATATTTAGTTAAAAAGACTAATAAAAAAAGAGTGAAAACAGATGAAACTGTCTTAGTATGGAATGACCATTGGATTTTTACTCCTCACCCGAAGTCAGCATTATCAAAAATCAACATCTTTCTTTAAATCCTTCTTAAAGTAGAATTATTGATCAATCCGGTTAAACTTTCCTGGAACGTAAATATGCTTAACGCATATATCCATCCAAATGATGTGAAGATCATTAAAGGTTTGGCGGTTAGCAGGAACAACCAACCATATTTGTATGGTTTGAGTTATACAAAATCAGAAAAATATTCAGCTAAATCAGGTATAATACGGAAATGTTATATCCAGATAAGGATATTCAGAAGATTTATTATGGTCTGGATATGAAACCTTTATTGGTCTTTACATGGAAATTATGATGCTCGCCGAAACTAAGACATTTTTTTCTTGTAAATCTTATCGGGCACTCTTCCAATTTTGAAGAATCTGAGAGCACGAGGGATGGATTGTGATTTACGGTGTAGTGTCTGTGGAGAAGAGGAGGAAACTATCAATCATATCCTCTTTGAATGTCCACATGTTTTACAGGTTTGGACTCTTTCAAAGATCTCTTCACCCCAGTATTTTTTTCCGCATCCTCAGCTTTTACTAGTATGGATTATTTTGTTTTGAAGACTTCTGAAAGATTACGATTTTAGCTATTTTCCTTGGATATTGTGGTATATTTGAAAAAATGGAAACGCAAAAACTTATAAGAATAAATATGGAAACCTATAGAAAATTCTTCGCATGGCTGAAGTGAAAGGGGCGTTGTAGTTAGAGGCGCAAATTATGGTTCACAAACATCATGAGACGATCCAGGCAGGAGTTGATCTGTGTAATCTAGGGCATGCTAGAATATCTTATATTGATGGTGCGTGGAGGGAGCAGGATGAGTGGACTGGAATCTCCGAAGAAGCTTGTCACCTTTACATGCAAAATGTGAAGCACTGGTTTGGGCTAAGAAATAAATGAAGCCCTTGCAGTTCTCAGACGTGGTTTTTGCAACAGATTGTTCTCAATTGGTGAAGATGGTGTTGACACATGAAGAATGACCAACTTTTACTACACATATAAAAGAATTTCAACGTAGTAAGACTTTCTTTCCTTTTTTCTCGATCAAATCTATTATGAAGGCGCAAAACCCAATGGCGAATAAGTTTGCACGAGGTGCGAGAAATTCTTCTTCAACTATGATCTATATATGTTGATTCTTCACTTCCGGTTTGGTTTACCGAATTGATAGGGAATTTATCTTAGTTTAGTCTATTGTTGTAAAAAAAAAAATTATAGTCTGGCAACTTTCATATAAATTTAAGATATTGAGATGCACTAGATGAGCATGCCCGAACTTAACATATTGAGCTATATAAACATTTTACTATGAATCTCACTAATTTGTTTTTTATACAGTTTTGAAATTTATGTACATTAGTTAGCTAAGAACGTGATATAAAATCTTCAGTACTGAATTAACAAATTTACCTAGCTCTCTAGTGGCCTGTATAATTCATATCTCTAAGACTCTAGACCATTTTAGCCTAACCCAAAACTATCGAAGTTCGAAGAATATATCCCATTATCTGCTTTTACATTGTGTATAACGACGTGCTAATTTTCCTCTCTGCTACAAAGGTATAGCAAAAATTACAAAGTCATTAAATTTTATAAAGAAAAAAAATCCACAAATTCTCATATGGATTTGGAGTTTTAATTATCTTCAGATTAGACCAGACCTGTACTTACCCTAATCTATTCCAATTCTTAAATTTTAGTCCTTATTGTCCCATCATTTTTTGTCAACGAGTCCATTAGTCCCATCTATATACATATGTCCCATCTATATATATATATATATATATATATATAGTGATACGTGAAGCCGATGATTTAACTTATCACACATGAACAGTTTGAGGGGCCTTGTGCCTTTGTGATTGCTGGAGCAAGTACATATAGTGGACGGGACTGTGTCGTCCTTTCTTATTATGTAGGGTTTCTATGTGTACACAATCATTATGCTTTGGAATCAGAACTTCTAACGCAATAGATACTCAATGACGAGAACATGTATTGACAGTTTGACTCAGTAAATCTGTTTGAACACACGGATACATTCTCATTCCATTTAAAATTTTAACACAGAGAAAATTATCATTTTCTTGTAATATGTATGACTTCTTACCTTTTAGTAATGTTTTTGATTGTTTATGTATACGCAAGATGATATGTTACTCTAGAAAGGTCCAAAACTACTTGACTAGCTTTCAAATAATTATTTGTACAACATTTTTTGACTAAATTCAATTTATTTGTTAGCATGTTTTCTAATTTTGTACGTGTATTCGAAATCCATTTATATGAGTTATATATCCTTCATATATATATATATATAACATGCTTACTCCAAATGTTTCTTGATTTATTTAATTTTGGGAAAAGTGCATCATGGTGCTACATTCAATCTAATGATTCTAATCACATATTATTCTGTTTGAACTAATCAAATTTATACATATGACCATATGTATTGATGATCTTTATTCTTAACCAACGTCGCACCGTCGTCGCTGTACTCATAAAACTATATGGACTGGTTGAAGTACTCATTGTGTGGGTTAATTTAACACTCTTAACATAATCAAATATATTAAAAACATAATGAAATATTTATGCATTAAAATAAAATCCACCGTCTAAATATTTCATAATAACAATACGCAAGATGGAAAAAATGAAATTTATGCTGCTAAAAAATAAATATTATCCAGCTATATCATATGAGCTGTGAATAAGTGTAATTAACTTGGACCAATCAAACATAGTTAAAGTGGAGCTAAGCAAGGGGCTGATTTAGGTTATTGTCTCATCCAAAGTGCTGGTGTTGAACATAATATAATCAAAAAGATAAAGTTCAGTTAAGCATTAAAATCCTGGCTCGACTAGAAAGATCTATCCGACCCAATATAATGAGATTTGGCCGTGAACACATTCAAATTAGAGAGACAACTTAAGAATAAAACTATTACATAAGAAATCTATACAATTAAAAAAATTAGGATAAGAGACATACATTAGGCTTATAAAAAGGAGGAAAAAAACATGAGGAGGACAAATATCAAGATATCAACACAAGACATTTGTTCTAAACTCAAACTCTCACCATCTTTTTTATATTAAGTAGCAAACTAAGATTATCATAGCAAATCTCTTTTCTATTTTAGAGTAAAAATATATTAAACTATTGAAACTAGTTTATTGATCATTTGTTCGAATCATAAATTTAGTTCTTACGCTACAAAACCTATATAGAATATTAATTTTTGTTTTTCCATCACCATAAAGACAAATATATCGTTTATGACCGAATTTCACCACGATTTATTAATCTTTTTAGTTTTTTCTTGTAAAAAATAGTTGATTTTCAAATTAATTCGGTATGGATGTTGATATCTTAATAAAATAAAACAAAAAGAAATCAATAAATATATACAGACAAGTGAAGAGGGATCCAGCTCGAGTCGAGGTCCTTCGAACTTTTGTATTTTATTATTGAAGTTTAAATCATAATTATTAAGTAATTTCCCTATTGTGCGATTGGGGGACATTACTGAAGCCTGATAAGTGATTTGTTCTTGATTCTCTACTGTTTTATTTATTATATACTATTACCAAAAGCAGATCTTTTTAGTGGATGTTAGTTGTTTTATTTTTAAAAGGCGATTTCGTTTACGTAAGCGAAAAATTCTGATAAGTGGACGGACGTAATATGAGCAATTGCTTTTCAACCCATGCCCTAATCTCTTTACTGTTGATTTGCCATTTGAAAAGTTTGTTAAGGATTAATTTTCTTCTTCACTTAATTACTCGATTATTTAGCCGGTTGAATATACCTAATTTTATCGTTAAATTTTGTTGTAACCTTGCAATTACGAGGTCTTCACGTTTCTCTTATTTCTGGCGAACTTTTTGTCCCGCCGACAACCTTGTAAATCAGATCCAGATCTGCCTGTTTAGGGGAAATTAAATAAAATATATATTAGAAAGAATCACCCTACCCAAGAAAATGCTATGCCAGAAATTATTATCAAGTTAATTATTAGTTAATCAGCATCTTTAGCTTTTGAAGGTGTTCTGAACTATTTTAGACCATCTCCAATGATTTACTCTATTTTTTACACTAAAATAGAGTGACTCTATAATAGAGTTGGAGTTTGCTCCAATGTTACTCTATTTTAGAGGGAAAAATAGAGTGATGAACAAAACAACAACAACTTACTATATATTTAGAGTAAACTTATTTTTCACTCTATTATAGAGTGAGAAATAGAGTACAATTGGAGCATTTTTTACTCTAAACTCTATTTTAGAGTGAAAAATAAAGTGGGGTTGGAGATGCTCTTATGTTTGGTAAAATTCGACTTTTAGCATTTTTATCCAAATTTTACACTAACACAAAACTAGTATATATTCCATAAATTCATGGAAAAGGTTTATGTAACATTAGTGATATATATTTGAGTAATGAGTATAACTCAAATTAAATCAAGTGTAATCATGTCAAGAGTTATATTAGGTATCACATAATTTTGATTTTTATATTTTTGAGAAATTAGGAGTTTATTAATTATCCGATATAATAGAGAGATTCATGTAAATATTAATTTATAGTGAAGTCTATCGTTTGAAAGGCACATTATGGAGTTTGCAGGTCATGATTTGATAACTTTTACTTTAATCATATTTGCTCGTTAATCATTTTGAATTTTTTAAATTAAAATATATTTTATTTAAATTAAATTTCAATATTTTCACAAGTCCAATTTGGGGCTTTGGTACATAATCCCTCAGTTTCACACAAAAAAAAAATTAAACCCCTTTTAAGAAAAGTGAATTAAAGGTCGAAAACTATTTTATGGATGAAGATGATATATACATGATATCTAGGGATATCTATCTGATTTTGAATTATTTATGTATTTAATTTGATAGTAGCGAACTTTGGTGGTTTGGTAAAGTATTCACGTATGTAATCTATCCATTGTACGAATATTTTTTCAATAAACTGTATCTATTAATAAAATTGGGTCGAAGCTAGAAATCTGTTCCAACTTCCTTACTTCCAACAGCTTTCGAACAATTGTAGTGTAAGCCAAATTTAAGCAAAAGAAAAAACCACAATTGTAGTTTAAAACTTCCCTTGAACCTCATAATGAGTCTATATACTCGTTATTTGTTAAAGATATTATTCTATTGTTGAATATCTAGAACTATTCCAAAGTCAAATGAAAATAATTATAATTATGCATATTACCCTACTATAGAGTTTTAGTGGCTTTAGTGCAGAAATGTTGAAAATAAGGTTCTCTCTATATATATATATATATATTATTTGAGAAGTGAATTTGCTAATTTGTTACTCTCAATAATTTTAGATTTAGTCATATTTTATGTTTAATTATTAATCTTAATAGATAATATTAGTGATTTAACTGATAAATTATTATTATCCTCAGAATAATTAAAAATTCTAATGATAATATAGTAATTAAATTTATATTATATTTAATTTAATAATATTATATTATATATATGTTTTAATAATATTTGGTTTAGTAAATCGGCTATATATATAACATAAGATAGAATGAATCATTTATCATTTAAGATAAATTTTTTAGGACAATAAAAATTACTTATTGTAATAATTTTTGAAAAAAGTTGGCAAAGATTTCTAAAATACTTATACGCGAAGTATTTTGTCGCTCTCACATTAAACATTAGAGCATTTAAAACTTTATTACCCTTAATAAATATTTAGATTAGAATTTTAAATATATAATTACCCATAAATTATAAAACATTTTATTAATTTGACAATCATCATTAACTAAAAATATTATATATTATATTAGCTAAAAATGTTTTACATCATAATATATTTAAAATAAATATAAATCGTGTATATAGTTTTATATATATAAATATTTTCGAGTTTACTTTACGCAATAAAAAATTAAAAAATATATCGTATATAAAAATTAAATGTTTAATTAATTTTTTAAATATTTTATAAATATGAAATAATTTATGCTAGTATTTTTTAATTTAGAATATATTTATTTACATATTTTTGTAAAATTATTAAGTCCGCAAATACGGAGAAAACAATTAGTAATAAATTAAAGAGAAATTTTCTAAGATAGTCATTTTTATTCTATTTTCATAAAAATATTTTTTTAATGAGGAAAATGATCAAAATTTTCATTAAAAATATACATTTATAACTTTAGAATTAACTAATGTAGACTTAGAATTTAGAATTAAGGGATATGGTTTTGGGAGTGAAGTTTTAAGTATTAAAAATAAAATAAAAAATATTTTTTTCAAAATTAAAATAAGTTATTTTGGTAATTTTTTTTTAAAGATTATTTTGTGATAAAACTTTAAAATAATCATTCAAGAGAATTGCTGTATATTAAATATAAGATTAAATGTGAAAACTAGTCTAAATAATGATAGCAGAAAACCAAAGCCTAAATAATTTCATCTGTTTTTCTTTTACATTCTAATATATATTTAGTGGTTATTGTTATGTTTCAGTCGTGTTTTGCAAATACTTTCAACTTTGTATTTCAAACTTACATTGGTAGTAAAAGCTAAATTTGAGAGAAAATGGGCATATGGTTAACTTTACGTTTGTCTATTTAAACAGTGTTCATTTTATTCCATTATTGTAATGGAGAAAATGATTGCTTCTGAAGAACTCCATTTCCTTTTTCCTATGATAGTAAGATGAACTTTCATATTGACATGACATTTTCCATTTCTTTTCTTTTTAAAACTATAACTTTTTTATCTTGAAATCAAAGGTCTTTGTCTAACTATTGCATATAACCAATAACATGGATATATATAAATTGTGTATATGTTAATAACGTATGCATGTGTTTTGGCATAATAGATTTCATCACCTTATATTACCGAAAAATGGAAATTAGTTTCTATTAGTTTGTTACATTTTCATAGACAAAGTTGTAGCGATATCTTTCTAAGTTTACAGTCAGCAATCATTTTTGTTTAGTTGTATCTTTGTAATAAATACCCCAAACCTAATGAAAACATAAATACAGACACAAATTTTTTTTCCTATTTTTTACATATTCTACTTTTTTAATTTCAAATAAAATAAAATAATAAATACTCCATAATATTTGTTCGAATATTATAACGAACATCAACCCTACTTTAGGAATACTAGCTAGCGTAAGGTAAAATTATTTTCTTCATTTTGAATATTCACCTAACATTTGTCTACCATTTTCTCTAATGAAAATATTCACATCAAACATTTATAAATGTATAAGACCGTGGAAGAGATCATACCGTCTAAGATTTTAAAAATTACTAGATTTTGATCCGTACACTTGTGAAGATATTTGTTTTAACTTTTAAAAATATATTGTATATGTTTATGTACATAAATATTATAATATTAGCATTGGATTATTATTAGGGCAATTCTCTTAAATAGCCTTTTTAAATTTTTGTCACAAAATAGCCCTAGAAAAATAAAATGACCAAAATAACTTTTTCTTTTTTTGAATTTTTTAATTTTTAATTTATTTTTTTTGAAATTTGAAACCTATTCCCAAACCCACCCTTTTACTCTAAACATAAAGTCTAAATTAGTTAACTCTATGTGTATAAATGCATATAAATAAAAAAAATTACCTTCTAAAAAAAACTATTTTGGTCATTTTCTTTTTTAAAAACTATTTTAGTGAAGAACAAATTAAAAATGGCTATCTAAGGGAATTTCTCTATTATTTATATTAAATGTTATTTGGCTTTTTATTATATACTAATTACATACAGTATTGAATGTTGTTTTATATCTTTGGATTTTTAGTGCATATAAAATTATTAGTAACATAGTAAGTAAGTAATTATTTGAATTGTTATTTATTTTTATGGTAGTTTATATTATTCATTTACATTAATACTTCAAAAAAATAAAATAGTAAGTATATATAATATAAACGAACTACTTATTTTGGATAGGAAAAAAATTGATACATTTTAATATTTACAAAATGGTAAAAATGATTTTATGTTTGATTTATATCAGCCCATAGATCATCCACGGAAGAATCTGATTTGTTGGCCGCATATGTTCTTCGGAGCTGGGAAATTTTGGCTTCTCTAGTCTTCTTTCACATACATGCTTCTTCTTCTTCTCCTTTGATCTGCTGCTGATAACTTTGGCCAAATTTTTGTAATGTGGACATTAATGTTTCTCCGATTAGCAGGACTTGTGTAATTGTTTATGATTCTTATTTTGGATTAAATTTTTAATGATAATTAATTATATAAAAAACATGAAGATTTAGTTCAATAGAAGACATCAATCCCTTATATATTATTTGAGAAATATTACAATATTTGAACTATACTATGTGTCATCACTATAATGATTCATAATTTTTTTAGAAAAGTAGGATGATCCATCTAACTATATTCTATGATTTTCACTAAACTAATCACCATATTAATTATCTAATATGATTAAAATATATATATGAAAAAATAATTAGTTTGAATCATAAAGATTTGATAACAGTTTATGTATTTTCTATCATTTTTATTTATTTTATATTACTAAAATAAATTAAACAATCATGTTATCATAAGATAAAATTTAGATTTTTTTGTATATGTTATATTTTAAAATTTTAAGAAATTAAAATAAATTAACAAACTGTTAAAAGTCATACATCTAAGCTTATCAATGGTTTATTTTTTGTATAACAAAATATAAATAATCGTAAAACCATATGAGCAGACAGTCTCATTTAATATTATTTAGACTAATATATATATATATTTGAATTTCAAAATTTTCATTGAATAAGTATTGTGAACTTAATATTTTAATTTCAAATTTATATTAAATTTTAAAAAACCATTATAAATTAATATTAAATGTCTTATATTGAAAATATTGTTATTAATAATTTTAAATTTTTGTCAAAAGAATATACAAATGATCATAAAATCATATGAGCATGAAACATCATTTTATAGATAAACTATTAAAAATAAATATTTAAATTTATTTAACATAAAATAACTATAAATAAAAATACTAATTTTTTTGACTTATGTGCTTGAGTCAATTTAATTATATATTTAATAATTATTGTTTTTAATTATTTAATATATATTTATTACTTTACAGTATGTAAAAGAATGTAAATAAATAATAATATGTAAAAATATTTGTATTTACAATATTCATTCCGTGCAGATCTTAACGTAGTAGGTATAAACAGAGGAGGCTTTATCAAAATGAGTCCAAAAGAAAAAGAAAACTTGAACCTCAAAGAAACAAATAATCTTGGATCTTTTCGATCATTGGTCCCCAACCTAAACCGCCCTTTTCTTTTCTACCTTTCTAATGTACCAACATTCGAGCCAATTTGATAGTGTAGAACCTAAAAACGAACAGATGATCGCTAGACTTTGCACTGCCGGCCAATGTGTCGGCCCTACAGCTGAGCTTGCAGAAGATCAATAATGAACGTAAGACTAAAACTGTAACATCCCGAGTTGATATATGGAAAGAGTTAAAAGAATTGATTTGGTTACATATGTCACCAAAAATTGATTTACTTTTTCCGTCATACATCTGTTTAGAATTCCAAAGTTAAGTGTGTTTGAGCTTGGCATAATGAAAGGATGAGTGACCTATCGGAAAATGATTCGTGATATCGTGCGAGTGAAGCCAAAGCACGGGAAAAGGTCGTGTGGTAATTGCAAGATTAGTAAACAATGATTTCAAACCTCAGAAAATTAACGGACCGACCGTTGGAACGAAATGAGTCTACGGGCCGAGAAAGCAGGCGTGGGTGACCTATTAGTTGTGAACGGTCGGAGTGTTACAAAAACAATCAAAATCACTCTTTCATCATGAAGTAAACGCCAACCAGCTTGTACGTGATTTAATTTGTCATATTCAGAAGTTCCGTGCAATTAGTTTCAAAGGCGATAGACTAACTAAATGACTTCCCAGTAAACTGATCGAAAGCCGAAAAAGAATCACCAATTCTAAAGTTGTGGCTGCTAGCAAATCATCTACTGATTAACTAATCTAAACACCGGTTAATTAGTTGATATGTATCAATAAGTAGGTCAACTCGGTTGCACCGTATGCCTTCTTGATTACTACTACTATACATCGATACAATATGATCTAGCTTCATAAGTATCTTACCTTTAAATGCCCTCTGCAAAATAAAATATCATACCTAACTAAAACTTCAAAATTTCCAAACTATAGCTACTTCTTTAATCTAATGCCGTGCCTCAGTTTTTTACCAACAACAAATCTTATGGTTTTTTCCGTTCTAAATTATTAACTGTATATTATTGACAAAATATTATATCTATCTCTAATAAAAAAATTTAACTGTCTAGTAGAAAAAAAGTTTAAGGTTTGTATTATAATATTTTTATTTAGCCTGGGCTCTGACCTCTGTCTTAAGCTCGGTTCAAAGCTTCAAAAGCACAGGAAGATCCTTTCAGCCACAAATAAATAATTGGGGAGAAAATGCAAAAAAAAAAAAAAAAAAAAAATCAAATAATGAAACTATGCTTTTAAGTCTTTTTCATCGTGTTAATGACTTATGCATGTATTATTTTATAGGGAATATAAAATTAAAATAGGTATTGGGCATGTGA